>CAUYQG010059880.1:0-29351 GCA_963574415.1 Tarsius wallacei | reverse complement strand
ATTATGGGCTGAGAATTACAAGGGGCACAGTTGAAAGACTCAGTCCCTCCACTGGGTCATCCTTCCAGGACATCCAGGTGTCCACCTCTCATAGCCTCTGAACAACTGCTCCCCTACCCGGAAACTCGTGTCCAGGGATCCCTCCCTACTTGAAATTCTCAGAGATCCTTCCTTCAAGACATTCCAGCCTTTCTGCGCTAAGACATTCCAGCCTTTGCGCGCTACCCGCAGAGTGGTCCATACAGCGGCGTAGTTCAATTCCCGTCGTAACTTAAAGGGAAACATTCACAATGTCCGGAGCCCTTGATGTTCTGCAAATGAAGGAGGAGGATGTTCTCAAATTCCTCGCAGCAGGCACCCACTTAGGTGGCACCAATCTTGACTTCCAAATGGAATAGTACATCTACAAAAGGAAGAGTGATGGCATCTACATTACAAATCTGAAGAGGACCTGGGAGAAGCTTCTGCTTGCAGCTCGTGCCATTGTTGCCATTGAAAACCCTGCTGATGTCAGTGTCATATCTTCCAGGAATACTGGCCAGCGGGCTGTGCTGAAGTTTGCTGCTGCCACTGGAGCCACTCCTATCGCTGGTCGCTTCACTCCTGGAACCTTCACCAACCAGATCCAGGCAGCCTTCTGGGAGCCCGGTCTGCTGGTGGTTACTGGTCCCAGGGCTGACCACCAGCCTCTCACAGAGGCATCTTATGTTAACCTGCCCACCATTGCTCTGTGTAACACAGACTCTCCTCTGCGCTATGTGGACATTGCCATCCCGTGCAACAATAAGGGAGCTCACTCAGTGGGCCTGATGTGGTGGATGCTAGCTCGGGAAGTTCTGCGCACGCGTGGCACCATCTCCCGTGAACACCCGTGGGAGGTTATGCCTGATCTCTACGTCTACAGAGATCCTGGAGAGACTGAAAAGGAAGAGCAGGCTGCCGCTGAAGAAGCTGCGACCAAAGGAGAATTTCAGGGTGAACGGACGGCCCCAGCTCCGGAGTTCACTGCTGCTCAGCCTGAGGTTGCAGACTGGGCTGAAGGTGTGCAGGTAGGTGCTCTCTGTGCCAATTCAGCAGTTTCCTACTGAAGACTGGAGTGCTCAGCCTGCCACAGAAGACTGGTCTGCAGCTCCCACTGCTCAGGCCACTGAATGGGGAGGGACAACCACTGAGTGGTCTTAAGCTTTTAAGCAACACAGGCTCGTAAGCAACACGGAAATAAGGATGGCGGAAAATAAACTTGTTTCTAAAGGAAAAAAGCTGAAGAAGATTCTATGTAGTATAATGGTTGTGCAATTGTTAACAATAGTAATATATATATTGTGTCTGCATGTGTGTTTATAAATAACAAAGTGAGAAAAACCTGGACTGGACAGACGCCAAATTCATAATTATGTCTAACTCTGGGGACTGTGCGAAATATATGGACTCAGGCAAGGAAACTAAAAAGAACTTTGAAACAAACGTTAATATTTGTTTTTTGGAGTGATTCATGTTGTGTGTTTCGATTTGTTGCATATGTTTCTAAAATAAAATAAAACCTAAGGTTTGGGTAATTATTCTACTTCTTTTCTTGATCAACTGATTATCTAAAGAAAACTTTTCTAAGATCATGAGTTGTTCAACCTGTAATACAAACATAAAACTGAGATTGACTGTGTACCACCGATTTAAAGCCACAGATAAGAGGACATTTTAAGTAGAAAGATAACATCGTATCCCTAGTACTATATCTTAGCTCAGTCAAATTTGACCGGTGTCATTCTCCTCAGCTTCTGCAATTTCCAATTTAATAGAGATAAACAGTATTCTCTGGAAGTTTTCATGATAGAATTTCTCTTTTAAAATACAGAAGCTGCTAGAGGGAAAAGCCAGGAGCATAAATATACAGCCCCCTTTCTTTATTGAAAATTTTATTGAGATAATTACAGAATAGATTAACATAAAATGAGAAGAAATAATACATGGAAGTCCCATGTACACTTTAACCAATTTCCCCCAAGGATAAAATTTTGCAGAACTATATAGTAAAACATAAAAACCATATGCGCATTGATACAATCTACTGGTCTTATTCAAATTTCCCCAATTTTGCTCGTACAGTAAGTTCTCACTCCGCATAGATTGGTTCTTGGAAATTGCAACTTTAAGTGAAATATTACAAAAACAATTTTAACATAGACTAACTGATATAAACAAGAGTTAAGTTCCTAGGGTATAATTCTGTCCCCCCAAATCACCAAACCTCTAAAGAAAGACCCAAAACACTTTCAATATTAGACATTAAAATAAATATGAGCTGTACCTATGTTGAAGAAAGATGAACAAAAACAAGCAAGAAAATTACCCAGTAATTTTGGTGACTCAGTGAATGATAGTGGTTATCATGGTAGCGGGTTAAACCAAGGAATACATGTGTGCAAAGTGAATATTGTGAGGGGCACCTCTGACCACCACACAGGTCAAAAATAATCAAAAATATGGTGGCTCACTGAGCACTTTTTCTACCACATTGCTTATTATCGTGCATTTGTGTGACTATCCTCTATTTATAAGTTGTTATTTTATGATAATTTGTATGCATTCATTTATTTTCCAACCTGTTTATTCCAGTTCAGTGTGGCCAGTGGCCAGTGGCCAGAGCCCATCACAGGATCTCAGGATAAGGCAGAAATACCCTGTACAGGACGCCATCCTGTAGGAAGGCCACTCACACACTCATACCCACATGCATTTGCACTGGGACTATATAGGCACATCAATGAACCTCACGCGCACAACTTTAGGTTGTGGGAGAGAACCGGAGTATCAGGAGAAAACCTATGCAAACATGGGGAAAACAAGCCAGCTCCACACAGACAGCGTCCCCAGTTGGAAACTGATTTTTTTTCTCATCAACCTTGTAATGAAATGATGTTAAATGAAACGATGTTATTTGAGGACCAGCTGTACTGGTGTGTATGTGTGTGAGAGTTAGGTATTACCCACTTTTCTGTGTTGCCCATGTATCCGCTATCACAGTCAAGATACTGAACAATTTCAACATCACTAGTATCCCTTCTTAAATCCCAACCCAGCTCCCTCCTAACTCCCTAACCCTTGGAAAACATTCATCTGTTCTCCATTTCTAAGGTTTGTTATTTCAAGACTGATTCATATAAACCGAATTAAACTGTGGGTAACATTTATGGATTGGCTTTTGTCACTCAGCAGAGCTCTCTGTAGATTCTTCTAAGGCGTTGTGTGTATCAATGTTTCTTTTTATTGCTAAGTTTTATTGCTGAACTATTCCATGTATATATCACAGTTTACTTAATCATTTAACTGTTGAAGCACCTCTGGGTTATTTCCACCTTCTGGTTATTATGAATAAAGCTGCTATGAACATTAGTGTACAGGTTTTTGTGTGAACATAAATTTTTATTTCTCTGGGATAAATACCCAAGAGTGCAATTTCTGGGTTGTATGGTAATTGCATCATTAGCTGTATAAGAACTGGGAAACGCTTTTCCAAAGTGGCTGTACCATTTTACATTGCCACCAGCAAGAGAAGAGCTCTATTTTTTCTGCATCCTTTCTAGGTTTGGTGTTGTATCTATTTTTTTTATTTTAACCACTCCAGTAGCTGTGTAGTGATATCTCGTCGTGGTTTTAATTTTCATGCTCATGATGACTAATGATGTGTAACTTTTTTCATGTGCTTATTTTCTGTGTGTATATTCTCTTCAATGAAATATCTGTTCATGTCTTTTGCCAATTTTCTCACTGAATTTTTTGTTTTTAATGTTGAGTTTTGAGAGTTCTTTATATATTCTAGATACTAATCCTTTGATGAATATGTGATTTGCAAATATTTTCTCTCCGTAACCTGCCTTTTCAACTTCTTCACATATCTTTCACAGATAACAAACTTTCAGTTTTAATGAGATCTAATTTATCTACTTTTCCTTTTATGTATCATGCTTCTGTTGTCAAGTCTAAGATCTCTTTGTCTAAATCCTAAAGATTTTCTCCTGTCTTTTACCAAAAAATTTTATAGTTTTATATTTTTACATTTAGGTTCACAATACAGCTTGAGTTACTGTTTGTAAAAAGTGTGAGGTTTACATTGAGATTCCTTTCTTTTTCAAAACAGTATTTCCTCTGCCTACACACACTCTAAACCTTAAACTTAAATAGAAGCTATAACTCAATCAAAGAAGAAAAGAGTCAAACAGTTGTTTTTCATTGTAGAGACAAAATTACCAGATGATAAATGACATTTTTCACCTTTCCTCTAGTTTTGACATCTTAAACACACTCCAATGGGGAAAACTGCAAATCTGATTGCAGCAAACCTTTGCTCTCTATTTCTGTTTTATACTGAATTAGGACCTGAGTACTCTTTTGTTAGCTATCATACATCTACACTCTAGTGAAAGCTCATTGGTCATTTATTCCCTCCACAAGTACATACTGGTCATTACTGCTGCCAGAAGACTCTGGATTGCTGGTTTGGATGACTTAAGTGGGTGATGGTGTGATCAGCTGAGACTGGAAACACAAGATAGGTTGGGGCAGGGGAAGGGAGAGGTAACAAATAGAGTTTGGTACATGCCTGGTTGTGGAACCTGTGAAACACACTAGGAAAGCTATCCAGCAGGAAGTTAAATATAAGGGTCTGAGGCTTCAAATCTCAATTTATGAAGAGGCTTGACACTGTGCAAGGTCACACCAGGCATGTGCATAAAATGAGAGGACCACACAGAAATACCAACATAAAAAAAGACAGAGAAATTGGAGTAAGAAGAGAGTGAGAATGAATCCATTGAAAAGGAGATATTAATTTATTTGAGATGTTTGTAATAGCAAATAATAGCTATATATTGATATAGATTTATAAACATATAGCTATCTCTACACACATATCTCCAGCAAATATTGATATCACCTCAGGTTAATGATGAATGAGGAAGCACTTAGAGTTGGAAAACTTAGATAATCATGACTAACTGTGGCAACTATATGGTATGAATTGTCAACTTACTTATTTTTCTGGGATTTGTAGGAGGTTCTGGCCAATGCATTTGCAAATTTAGAAGGTCATCTAACAATTTAGGTAACTCCCAGTATGTAAGGAGTGTACATAATTCACATAGCATATCTGACACAGCTTTGGGTGCAAGAAAATCATTAGTGCCTACACATGCCCAGTACTAATAATATTTGCAAGATCATGTCTACTCCAAACGCTACTGCATTGTCTAAAAGAAGACATTGTCTCCAAATGCAATGAATACTTTAACAATGAGGGTCCTTAGAATGGAAGAACAAGCCGGGCTCAGTGGCTCAGCCTATAATCCCGCACCTTGGGAGGCTGAGGTGAGTGGATTGCCTGAGCCCACGGGTTCGAGACCCACCTGGGCAACTTAGTGAGACCTCATCTCCACAATAAATCAAAAATTAGCCGGGCGTGGTAGTGCGTGCCTGTAGTTCCAGCTACTCAGAAGGCTGAGGCAGAAGGATCGCCGGAGCCCAGCAGGTTGAGGCTGCGGTGGCCGCGAGCGGCCACTGCACTCCAGTCTGGGCGACAGAGTGAGACTCCAACTCAAAATAATAATAATAATAATAATAAAAGAATGGAAGAACAACTTATAGAGCTACAAGTGAGAAATGTGCATTGCCCTTTTCCATGTAAGTGTATGGCAGGCTGAGAGACTGTGAAATAATTGAATGAATGACACAGTGAGTGGTGTCACAAGCTCCATTATTCAAAATAAAAGTCCCCTTAGCCCACAAGTGCTTAGGTTTCTCAAAAAACATTTAGGGGGAAGACAGACAGAATAATGATCAACAACATGAGTTTTGAAATCAAACAGACTTGGATCTAAAATACTTGCTCTACCTCATAAAAATTGCTACTGTTTATAGAGTACTTACTAGACTGGGTACTAGCCAGAATGCTTTGTGTTCACTTATTAGATCTTTACAACTAGCTGTGGGGGCAAGAATGAGACACAGATGATTCAGATAATGACTCAGTCAACAACTCAGTGCCCAAGCAAGGATTAAAATCCAGACAGTCTGATTCCAGAACCAGCACTCTTAACCACGACGTTTTTCTGCCAGGCTTGGGAAGGCACACTCTCTTCAAGACTCCACTTTCTCATACCTAGTTAACTTGTCTGAACACAAATGAAATAATCGTTGTGAAGTTTTAATACAGTGCCTAGAATATGGTAAGAACTCAACAGGTAACTAGAATTAATTTTATTATTTACTTTTTAAAATGTGCATTCAATATTAAGAGGGAAAGTATGGCTGGGGGCAGTGGCTCATACCTGTAATCTCAGCACTTTGGGAGGCCGAGGTGAGAGGATTGTTTGAACCTAGGAGTTCAAGCCTGGGCAGCATAACAAGACCTCATCCCTACTAAAAAAAAAAAAGAAGAAGAGGAAAAGGAGGAGGAGGAGGAGAAGAAAGGGAAAGAAGAGGAAAGTTAAAGCGAACAATGTAAAATTAGTTCACATTCAGCCCTTTGCCCCAACCCTAGTAAGGACAAGTATGATTGGTATCTGATGTCTCAATACCTCAAGGTTTTAGATTTATAGATGTTCATGTTCCTCTCTCAAAGATACCTTGCTTTATCCATCAAAATCTGGTGGCAGATTAACTGAATGCGAATGATCTATAACAAACAGAATCTGAGCTAAAGAGTAGAAGCAAAAGTGAGAACTAAATTGCTAAATTATGAAAAGCATCCAGATAATCTAATATGTTATTCAGTGCAGCACTGTTGAGAAAAAAATGTCTCACTGTCAGCTAATCTCTTCTTGTTTTTGAAACAGAATATCTTGCATTTGTATGCCCATCAGCATTTATATACAGCAGTAATTTTATGC
Organism: Tarsius wallacei; assembly: GCA_963574415.1. NCBI lineage: Eukaryota > Metazoa > Chordata > Mammalia > Primates > Tarsiidae > Tarsius > Tarsius wallacei. Next base: position 22,470 of record CAUYQG010059880.1, on the reverse strand, counting down.
AAGTACATAGACCTAAACCCAAAACCATGTGTTCTCTTGACTTGTAAAGTGTTTTGATGTATTTTCTTGTTTACGAACATATTGGAGTCAATCATGTCTCACCATGAAAACTATACATTTTCTACTCTATTTTAGATTACCTTTCCCAAGTGGCAGTGAGAATTAGGATTAATATAATTCAACAAAACAAGTAGTTAAAAATCTGTGACATGCTAGCAATGTGCTAGATATTCCCCAGGCAGAGAAAAAAGAAATGCCTGTAGATTACCAATGCTCCCCATGTCTGAACCACGAATGTGAGGGTGAAGTGCCCCAATGCAGTAGTCAAAGAGGGCTGAGACTGCATCAGTTTGGGAAGGAGAGCAATACAAAGGAAGAGGATTCCCACTACTGACTTTTCACCGGATACATTGTTATTTGACCCTGAAAGCTCTATTTCCCCAGGTAAGATGAGAGAGTTCTGTACCTGGCAAGCCTGGATTCTGGGGCTAACTTCTGACTACTGAACAGACACTCCTGTAAGCCCTTCCTATTGCCCCGTATGGTGTTGAGCCTGTGGGTGGAACAGCCCCTCAGACACTGCAAACCTGTATTCATATACCCACCTATAATATTTCGTGAATTATGGTATTGGCCCCATGAACTGTGATTTGAAATGTTCAATCTATAGGACAAAAACAAGAAAGTCCATCAGTGGGAAACAATCATTCAATCTGATTTAAACTTGGCCTACATGAATAGGCAACTCTGGGACACTCAGGTGGGAACATTCAGTAAGGGATGGGGTATCTGGTCAAGAGCAAGGTCTTCACTAAAAGTACTAATCTGGGAATTATCAATTTAGCCGAAGACTTGATCATGTATAAGAAGAGAGCCGAAGTGAATTCCAGAGAACCACCCACGGGTGAGAGAAAGGAAGAATAAGAGGAGCTCCTGAAGGAAAGCAGAAAGTAGGAGGTTGCAACTGAAATATGAGAAAACCATGAGAGGCTTCCATTTTGAAAAAAATGGTAGAGTAGATCGCACGAAAGCTTCCTGTTACAAAACACGCAGATAAGATGTATAAGACATAACAAAATGTGACTGATGTATAGTTGAGCTTCTAATAAATAAAGGAAAATTCAAATATAAGAATGAAAAAGATGAATATGAAAGGAGTGAGCAAGTGACAACAGTTCTCTGCCATGAAGACATTTTACTGATCTCAGGAACCAAGCATTTTGAATATTAACTGCTCCATGGAGATTGGGGCTTTGGGCCACTAGAAGGCAGAGAGGTGAAACTGAGACTCTTGCATGAAGCTAAAACATTTTAGTTTTTTCCATGTGTTTGAGAGTTCCCACAATAAAGTAGTTTTAAAAAAAGAAATGGAACCAGGCTCCGTGGCTCAGCCTGTAATCCCGCGCTTTGGCAGGCTGAGGTGAGTGGATTGCCTGAGCCCGCGGGTTCGAGACCTGCCTGGGCAAGTTGGTGAGATCTCATCTCTACAATAAATCAAAAAAATTAGCCGGGCATGGTAGCGCGTGCCTGTAGTTCCGGCTACTTGGAAGGCTAAGGCGGGAGGATCGCCAGAGCCCAGCAGGTCGAGGCTGCGGTGGCCGGGAGCTACCACTGCACTCCAGTCTGGGTGACAGAGTGAGACTCCAACTCAAAAAAATAAAATAAAATAAAAATAAAAAAAGAAATGGGCACCAAAAGTGCTGGGATTACAGGCTAAGCCACCAAAAATGAACTCTAATGTAAAGTATGGATTTTGAGTGACGGTGATGTGTTAATGGAGATTCATCCCTTGTAGCAAATACACCCTGTGGGGGTGGAGGGATGTTGATAGTGGGGAAGTCTGTGCGTGTGTGGGGGCAGGGGGTTATATGGGAACTCTCTGTACTTTTTGCTTGGTTTTGCTGTGAATCAAAAATTGCTCTGAAAAACAAAGTCTATTTTTTAAAAAGAAGGAAAAGAAATGAGGTTCTGAGTTTCCTGGTAGAAGCAGATGCAAAACCTCTCCAGGTGACAGATACAGACAGTATAAAATTCTCACAAATATACATGTGCTCACAGTCACAGAATCACAAATATGAACAAACAAGCTGTATAATAATCAACACACAATACTTACCTGGCAGGGGAGATACCATGATCACGAAGGTGGTTTTCCCAGGGCAAGGCTTATCCATGCACTCCGGATGTGCTGACCCCTGAGATTTCCCCAAATGTGGGAAACTCGGCTGCATAATTTGTGGTAGTGGGGGACTGCGTTCATGCTATCCCTTGAAGAAAAAAAAAAGAATCAACATACATAACAACCAGTGAACCTAGAGACTCAGAACTTCCCAAAACATAAGTACTTACTAAATTACAGGACATAAACAACAAATGACAGATATATTATTTTAAAAATTCATAATAAAAGAACTATTTGCTTTTTTTTTTTTTTTTTTTGAGTTGGAGTCTCACTCCATCACCCAGGCTGGCGCGCAGTGGCATACTCACCGCCACCCCAGCACCAACCTGCTGGGCTCCGGCCATCCTTCCACCTCAGCCTTCCAAGAAGCTGGAACTACAGGCGCACTCTACCATGCCCGGCTCATTTTTTATTTATTGTAGAGACAAGGTTTTGCCAAGTTCCCTGGGCTGGTCTCGAACCTCAGACAAGCTACTCGCCTCGGCCTCCCAAAGTGCTGGGATTACAGGCTAAGCCGCCGAGCCCGGCCTATTTGCTTTTTAAGAAAAGAAAGCATATATTAAATGAAGTTACTAAAATTTCCATAAATTATAAACTTAGTGAAGAAACACACACACAAAGAAAAAAAAACACAGTGAGTTAAAAAACAAGTTAGGCACATTCAAACAGATAATTTGCATACCTCAAAAAAGAAAGATCTGAAGAAATTATCCAGAAAATAGCAGAAAAATAAAGATAAGGAATTGTGGAAAGGAAAAACAGCAATAAAAATCCGCATATACTACCGAAGGGAGTAGACCAGCAATTTGAAAAACAATTTGACAAAATCTAGTCATGTTGAAGAAGAACACACCCTACTACCTGACGCTTTCCTCTTAAATATGATTGTATATTCTGAGGACGCCACATGGATCTCACTCCTCAGGACTAAACACTAATTTCCTTTCAAGAAATTGTTCTTACTGAAGGGAGCTACCTTGTCCAAGAATGAAAAGATGCCCTTCTGTGGGCTGCCTCTATCCAACATGGAGACATGAAGGCCAAGCTTCCTTGCTCTGATTTGGGACAGCTTGAAGAACCATCCTATCCCCAGAGCTGAAGTTTCTTTTGTGACTACATCACAGCTTAATTTCTCAATCTACCCAACCCTACTTCTTTCAAGTCTTTACATGGGTTGTTTCAAAGAGCACTGCAGAAAAAGCATCCTATTTGTGTAAGCCTCAGAATCTTCTTTATAAGGAAACAAATATAGACAATGCCCTAGAATGAAATCTTTCCAAACTACACCCAGATCCATAAACATATTCATTACTACAGTAGCAAAAGCTTGGAAACAACCAAAAGGGATATCAACAGGAAAATGGGTAAATAACTTGATATGTTTATATAATTTAATAGTGTAAAATATTACTGAGCACCTACTAGGGGTTATCTTCTAGGTATACACCAGTAAATAAAAACAAACAAAAATCTCTGCTTTGATGGAACTTAGTTCTAGTGAGGGAAAAGAAAAAATATATACAGAAAGGTAGAGATAGATGATAGATAGATAATGATAAGCTAGATGGTAGATAGATAGATAGATAGATAGACAGATGATAGATAGAATGTTTAAAAGGGTTTAAGTGCTTTGGGGAGAAAAAGATTAAAATTAGGGCTATAGTTTTAAGTAGTGTGGTCAGAATAGTCCTTACCAAGAAGGTAACACCTGAGCAATATTTGATAAAAGTAAGAGATTGGACACAAGGTGGTCAAGGAATGAGCAATCCAATCAAAAGGAAGTCAGGTGCAAAAGCCCTGAGAAAGGATCTTACCTGGTATGCTTGAGGAATGGTGGGGAGACCACAGTGGCAGAGTAGGTGGGGGAGCAAGGAACAGAAGCCAGGGGAGAACTAGATCATGTAAGAGCTTGGGCTCTTACTGAGTGAGGTGGGAGCAGTGTAAAGGTTTTGAACACATGAGTGGCATGATGCAACTGAGACTTAGGAAAAGATCATTCTGCCTCTTGTGCTATAAATACCCTGTGAGAGACAGTGGTGAAATCAGGGATAACAATGAGGACCCTGGTGCAAGAGGTGATGGTAGCTTATACAAAGCTGGTAGCAGTGAGATAGTAAGAAATTGTTGGATCCTATACATCTATTGAAGGTAGAATCTCAGGATGCATTGATTAAATGGTGTTGGGGGTGAGGAAAAATATTTCAAGAATAACCCCAGGTGATCAGCCTGATGAACTAGTGAAGTATTTAAAGTATTTTTGCTGTATTTTATAAAATGTTTAAAGTGTTTTCAGTGTATTAGTTAAAACCTAAGTTTGTATTTGAAATGTAAAACTCCATTTTGTGACTTGTCTCCATGTTGTTAACTTGTTATTGAACTTCTGTATGGTTGATGCAAAAATTTTAAAATTTTGTTCATAAACAACCCTCACAGCCCTGCACCCACCCAGTGCTCTAATGATTTCCCCCATATCTGAGTATACTGTGTGCCCCCTTATCTGAGCATACTGTGTGCCCCCTTATCTAAATGTACTATGTGTCAAACCCCAGAACATATGTTTCATGTGTTTCATGTGTTTATCTCTATAATGACTCAGCTTCCCAACTGCTTTTGCTTATAAAGAATCCCCACAAATTTCAGTTCGTCATCGAGAGTCTGGGAGGCACAAGCACCCTCTTAACCGCCAGCTTTAATAAAGGGCTTACTTATTAATTTGACCTTTAATTGGGCTGGTTATCTGATTTCTAGCAATTTGTGTATAACACTAGAAGTCTGAGGTCACCACAAACTGAAATAGCAAAGACTGCACAGACTTAAAAAAAAATTCAAACTTTGAACAGGGTAAAATTGAGATACCTATTACACATCCAAGGAGATGTGTCTAAGATGCAGTTGGATATATGAGTCTGAAGTTCAGGAAGACATCTGGGTTAGAGATACAAATTAAGGCAGGCTGGGCATGGTGGCTCAAACCTATAATCCCAGCACTTTAGGAGGCTGAGTCAGGAAGGTCACTTGAGCCCAGGAGTTCGAGACCAGCCTGGGTAACATAGCAAGATCTCATCTCTACAATAAGTAAGTAAATAAGTAAATAAATAAATAAATATGTACAAGCTGGATGTATTCATCAAGGTGATGAATTTAGATAAAGAAGAGAAAAGGAGTATAAAGACTGAGCCCTAGAGACAAATATATATGAATATCAGCAAGTAACTGTCCTTTTCATAATTGTACTCTCATAACTTAGGATACAATAAATTAGTGAATAAAAAAATTAATTAATTAATGGATATTGGGCTCCTACATAAATTTTCATATGAGGAAAATACTTTAATGACTTTTTAAAAATTTGCAAACCACCGTTTACACCGACACACCCTGAGTTGTTTATTTGTTTTTTGAGGGTAATCCTAGTTTTATTTGAAGCGTTGTAGTTTAATAAAATTTTATTCATGCACTAGTTAGAACTAATTATAACAAAATATGTTGAAAAGAAAAAGATAATATCCTGAGACCAGACAACCAGATCAAAATAAGGAATGAGTAACATTGCCAAATGCCACAAAGACTACAAAATAAGGACTGAAAAATATTTCCTAGAATTTCATTGATAATCTCAGCAAGTAATATTTTCAATGAAATAAATGACAGCCTCTGAGAGTAAACTAAATTTGGGAGACTCCTGGCTGTGAATATAAAGAAAAAAATAGGTACATGGTTAGATATGAAAGATAAGCATCACATCTATATGCAGTTTGGATTGAACTAGGAGAAAGAGGCTAATGCCAGAGAAGAGGGAATGATTAATGCAATCATTGTTAATGTGAGAGGGGATAGATTCAGGTGAGATTTGCTTTTGATGAGAGAATTAAAAAATAAATTATGAATGTAGTCTCAGGTGCATTTCTTTAAAGAGATGATCAGGAACTTAGAATGTGTTTACTCTATGATGTAGGAGGTGTCTGACACAAGTCAGAAGGAGGGAGTAGAAGAGATTTGAAGAGATGAGTGAATGTTTTAAACAAAATGGATAAGGCATTGTCCAAGAACTCTCTTGATGAGATGACAGACAATTATATCATAATGGCACCGATTTGAGTAATGTGATTTTTCCACAGAAATCCTTAGCAACGTGAATGTAGGAGCAGAAATGACACCTGGTAGATTTGGTCCTCAGGGTTAAGGGTTAGGCCAAGGATAGTGGAAGATAAAAAGAATAAGAGAGTGGTTGAACTGACATACCATTGACTTTAGAAAACAATGAGGATTTTTAAAGTGTTTACTAAATGGGAGAAAAAATGAAATACTATAGAATTAAAATTGGTATGAGATTGAAAAGCAGATAGGATGGAAAATAAGATTGAGAGAATTGGAAATTTGTGAGACTGTCATCAGAAAAGGTGACATTGCAGTTCAGATTTTCAGTGATGGAAAGTTTTGGGTAATGATGAGTTCTCAAGTGGGCTGATGTGGATTGCGGATGAAGGATATTGATGCTGAAGGGGTCAAATATCAGTAAGAATGTTTGATGAGTCCGTTAGTTCCAATACCCACATTCACATGAGTAATGGCAGAACCAGAAGAATGGAAGAAATATTTGCTAGGGAAGACAACAGTGGAAATATGAGTCAGAGTTGCAGAACTGTCAAGCAATTTGGAAATGCCTGTACAAAAGGAGAAGTTTGCAATGTCTAATGTAGTCAGGAATGTGAGACATATTGGATTATCCGGCCTCAGAGATGGGAATGGAATCTCCAGACTGGATTTAGACTTTCTTGAAGTCTGCATCTGTTCGATTATGTGAGCCATAAACCTAGCTGTCTTCTTGCTCTCGGCTTTGTCAAGGCCCTTCTCCCTAGACAGTCTCAGAGTCAAGACAAGAATTCAGAAGAAGTTTGTCCTTGAACCTGAGCTGATTCCCTGGCCACAGATTCATATTTCTCTGAACATTTAAGTTTAACACACAGACACAGAGGTTGTCTATTTAGAATAACAGTAATAAAGACAATAATATTGTTAAGATATAGGCTGGAGTAGGGTGCCATAGTTAGCTTCGCTTGGTGCAATGTGTGCCTAAGTGAAGACTTAGTCTTAAATTTAAAAGAGAGGAAGAAAAAGCAATAAAAGAAGTGGAAATTTGTCTAGAAGAAGATTTTTTTTAATCTAGCATGATATTTCTTTTTAAAATAGATACACTGAAGAAGGTTTGGGGGTATTCTAAATTTTCATCACTTTTGAAAATTTCTGTAAATAGGGCCACCCAAAATTTTGATTTTCAGGAAGAAAAAGATCCCAAAACTGGGTCAGTATTTGCTACTGATTCTTATATTACCTGTCAGATAATCAGAATGTGTGAGCTGTGCCTTGGCTGTTTAGTTCATAGATTTGGAGACAGTCCTTCCCCTAAACTTCCTCATAGTCAAATGGAGTGATTGGGTTTAAATTACATACAGTTTCTAGAAAAGCAAGGACTATAATAACAATTATATAAGGGATCAGGAGTTGTCTGGCAAATGGGAGGTGGAGATAATTTAATTTTAAGAAGAGAAAACTTGAGCGGATACTTGAAGGAGAGGAACAAAGTATGACGAACAGAAGAAAGACTCTTGAGCCAGCTATCACCTTGAGGGGTAGGTCCAGCACATTCCAAGGCAGAGGCAGAGCGCTTGTCATCCAATCTTCACAATTTCTCTCATGCTTAGTGCACATCTTGCCCTTCTGCATCCACCACTCTCTCACATGGCATCTTTCTCTAATGCCCAGAGGACCATCTGGAGCTCTACACTGGCTCCAGGCCACATAATCCACTCGAGCAACATTACAAGGAGTACAGGAGAGACATCGTAAAAGGTGACAAATTGACAAGAGTCTTGAGGCTCTGAACTTAGTAATATAAATATTTATGAATCTAATAAGGACAGAGATGCTCTGATTTGGATAACAAGGTGCCTGGAAGGAATGTCAAGCCCAGCTTTCAAAAATGGGGTTCCCCAGAGCCTCCCAAACCACAGAGATGTGCTCAGGCAGCAGACCCTACTGACAACAGCCTGCATGAAATGCAGGGACTAGGGAGCTGGCTATTTTTATCATCCCTTATCATTTATAGTTGGCAAATGCTTGATATTGTGTAAGAGATTCCTTACAGAATTTATGAATCATTTTCCCCAGTCACAATTCAGAAACAAACATTCTCCTACGTATTTGTGCCAGACAGAAATTTCATTAGAAGTTTATCCTCAGGGTGTGTACTTTAGATCAACATTTTTTATAGGCTAAGATCTGAAGTCAGAACCCTTAGTTCTGGTCTCTGCCTTACCTCCTTCTAGCTTATAAAAGAGCTGTATCCGATTCTCTCTCTTTCCCTGGGCAGCAAGAGCATATGTCTCTCTCAAAAGAGCATCAATCGACCTTGAGAAAAGGAATTACATCTCTCTCTCATTATATATTATTTCCACATATTTAAGTATTTATAAACACACACACATATCAACAGAAACATTAAAAAAAAAAACCAGTTAAATCCATTGCTAAAACCCTGGCTGTGAACTTCCCTTTTCTTGCTTGGAAGACATTTTGGGAGATTTTGAACTCTAACAGAAATATGGTTAAATTCACAATTAAAGTATGTTTTAAGTCGCCTGAATTTTCTCTGCTTTGAAGCTGATTATAGTCTTACTGAGATGCCTACCTACCCCCCAGAAGACTAGGGAAAAACACATGAAATCATTTCTTGTTTTATTTTAATATTTATTGAACAATTGCCATCATTATAAAATATCTTTAAAGAATTTTATGAGCATTTCAAACATGAGGGTTTTATCTTCTTTTTACAGATGGGATGTCTCTACATAGAGCATTTGAGATAGACTGACTCACTCCTAGGCCAATCCCTTGACTAATGTCCTAAAAAAAAAAAAGAAGAAGGATTTCAGATTTTGTCTATAGAAAATAGTTCTGTTGCTACAAAGCCTCAGCATTAAAAATACCAAGCTACCACATTCTCTAAAATTCTCTATCATTTTTGTTTTCTGGATTTAGGTATGGCTAACATTCAGGAAACATACAAGATAGATATTTTAATTAGAATATAGATTAGTTTCAGGTATATATGTGTATGCACAGAAAAAGAATAGAAAGAATGTACAGCAAAATATTAATCAATACATTGTCACTAGGGTATCTTTTCATGTTTTGATCAATTTGTGTTTGTTCTACCTTTTGCTTTCTGTTTTTAAATAATTTCAGCAAATAACTGATTCAGTACATATAAGAAAAAGTTTTGGTGTTTCTTCTTTTCCTTCCCTTCCTGTTTCTTCCTGAACAACTCATCCTCAAGTCATTCACTAAGGTAGAGCAAAACAGGCTGATAGGGATGGGATGGACCACTGGGCCTCATATCAGGAAACCAAAGCCCACATGGAGTGAGGAGGCCATGCATATAGGAGGAAGCCTGCCTGCATGGAGTGCTGGAGCCTGAGCAAGGCGAAGGGATCGTCTTCGAGGTGGAGTGGCACAAAACAAGGAGTGAGAGTCCCAGGTGAGAAGGGCATGCCTGCAGAGGGCGGTCTAGTGCTAGGAGTCAGAGACCAAGTGAGAGGAGGAGAATGCTCACATCAGAGGGCCAGGTCCATGTGGGTTGGAAACAAAGCAGGATTAGGAGGGCATCCACACAAAGGGGTAGCCTGGCAAGCAGTGTTGAGAAGGGAATGAGAAGGGTGGCCACGCATGGGTGAAGTCAGACAGTTCATAAAAGCCTGAAAGGCTGAGGAAAATGCCATGCGGGTGGGTAGTGGTGTTGGCAGCACAGAACTAGGTGACAGAAACCAAGTGGGATGAGGAAGGTTCCACGTAGGCTGTTCTATTTGTCCCTGTCAAACACAACATCTTGATAATGCTAATTTTTCAACATCCAGATTATATCTTTCAACAGAGAAAGAAAAGATCTATATTTGTGTCAATACACTGGCATTGATGACATTGCAAAGAAGAAAATGTGCCACAAAAGTCATTTTGTGTCACAAATTTTTTTAAAGTTGTTTGAAAAAAAAGTCTGTTCCTCTTCATCCAGTTCTACTGATCAGTCTCTTCCTCACGTCCCTGGGCTTGAAACAAAGACTCCTCAGTGTCTACGTGATGAAGCTTGTGAGGTCAACTGTATTACTCTTGGCATTCACACTCGGGCAGGACAAAGCCAATTTTGATGCCTGATCCACCCCACAGGGCTCTAACAAAGGAGTCAGGCCTTGGAAAAGAGTAAAAATTCAATAGACACAGATCAAGAGTGTTATTCCACATTGATTCTCACATCCACATTAGATATTTAATAATTGGGCAAATACTCTTTCCTGCCAAGAACTGATGCCTCAGAATCTGTTTCAACACAGGACTCCAACTCTCCATTACCAATCAATAGAAGTTGGTACAAAAGATGAAATTTATTTGCCAACCTTGATATACAAATAATTGAAGTTTGTATTTAACATGAGCTGTATCATATATTGAGCAAAATTTGCTCAAGACCTGTGGGGAAGAGCAAGATGGTGACTAACAAACATGGAAACATTTTTAAAATCCTTGGATGTATAGGGTGCGACTCTTGTCAAATTAACCATTAGCCCTCCCCAGCCTCAAGAAACTCTTTAAGTGTTCATTTGCCTTACATTGTAGGAATATAATAATCAAGGGAATTGGAATCACCTGGAAGGTTTCACATCTTGTCAAGAACAAAGCCCATACCACTTACCCGTAGGTATACTGGCCTTTTCTAAAACCAGTGAATTAGTAGCCATGCAACATCCAATGAGTGAGCTCCTTCTAGCACAACCATTTTTTTCAAAGCTCCAGGGAAACATAAGAATGCAGGAGGTTGGGAGAAAGGAAAAGTGTAAAATTACATGACGGTTCTCTTTGTGAAATGCAAGAGAATTTATGTTAATAACATTAAAGCTTTGAGTAACCATGGTAAGAGCTACCCTTTATGGAGAACTGCTAATGGTCTGGGTACTTTAGGAGCATGGGTCATTCAATACACAAACAACCCTTTGAAGTAGGTAGTTTTAGCTCCATTTTATAAATAAAGCACTGCAGTTCACAGCAATGAGAAGTCACTCAAGGTCACACAAAGATGGAATTCAAACTCAGGCTTGCCTGGCTCAGAAGCCTGCGCTCTTCCCCTTCCTCCATCACATGCAAAAATGAAGTGAAAAAGGGATGTTTCAAAGAAGGCAAATGCAGATGACATTTGGAAGATTAAAACTCCATTGCTCACAAAATCAGGCATTTTCTTGGCTGGCCTTTTATTTTCCACTGGAACTTAAATATTCATTCATGAGAGACTGCTGGTTGGACAAAGAGGGTAATAAACACTGTCTTCAAGAAGAACAATGATGTCATGGGGAAATGGGAAGGGTATATAGCTAGCTATAGCATCTGAGAGGTAGGAAAAATGAAGCAAGCTTCAGGATCTACCACAACTCTCTGTTGACTCTGAGTCAGTCAGAAGCGGAACTGTAAAATGCAAGAGTGCTCCTCAGAGCTATGGGGAGAAGTAGCCAGACTGACTTTTCCACTGGCTTATAACTAACTAGTCATAGGAAGCTAACAGAGGGAGCAGTAGTAGAATAAAACTGCATGTTGAAAAGCACAAAGGAATAAATATTGCTATTAAGTCTAATTCAAGTTCTGAAGGATGCAGACCAAAGGCATGGTGTTACATAGTGTTACCTTGTGATTACAAAAGAGAAGTTTAAGCTGGATTATGTTGTAGGACAGATTAAACAAAGATTGAGGCAGAAAATACAAGGATAAGAAAGGAATGAACCAAGGCACAAAGAAGGAAACTGGGCCATTAGGAACAAAGATGACCAGCAGTCCAAGAAAAGAGTTTCCGCAGGGGGCCCGTGAAAGATAACACGGGAGAATAATGAAGAGGAAAGTGGTAGTTTACAGACAAAAGAAAAGAAAGGATGGAACTGCTATGGTTTTAATGTCACCTTATATTAAAGAGCAACAGGTCAGAGTGGAAACTACAGAGGTCCCTCATAGCAGCAGAACTTTCAAGTATTTCAAGATGCTGTAAATTCCATACTTCTTTCAAGAAGTATTCTAAGTGACTTACAAATTTTAATCATTTAATCTTCATAATAATTCAGTGTTATAAGATAGGAAGTATTATTAGCCCCATTTTTATAGATGAGAAAATCAAGACACAGTGTTGAACTAACTTTCCAAGATCACAGAAGTGGAACGTGGTGAAGGTGAGAGTCACATGCTGACTGCAAGGGACCAGAATACACTGGTCTTAACCACTCTCCCTTGAAATCTTTATTTTTTATTTTTTACTTTTGGAGTTGAAGTCTCACTCTGTCACCCAGACTGGAGTGCAGTGGCCGTTCCCGGCCACCGCAGCCTCGACCTGCTGGGCTTCAGCGATTCTTCCTCTTTAGCCTTCCAAGTAGCTGGAACTACAGGCGCACACTACCACGCCTGGCTAACTTTTTGATTTATTGTAGAGATGAGGTCTTGCCAAGTTGCCAAGGCGGGTCTCGAACCCTTGGGCTCAGGCAATCCACTCACCTCTGCCTCTCAAAGCGCGGGATGACAGGCTGAGCCACCGAGCCCGGCTCCTTGCTGTCTTTCTGGTTTATTATACATCAGAAACAAAGAGGATATAATTATTTGATGCCAAAATTTAACATTTCTCAGTACCATAGCACGGAAAAATTTTTTTTGTTATTTTTTGAACCATGCATTAAGAGCGGAAAATATCTGTTGTAAGCTGAACTGGGTTACCCCCTTCCCACAAAATTCGGATGTTGAATTTCTAGCTACCAGCAATACCTCAGAACATAACTGTATTAAGAAATAAGGCCTTAGAGATGTGATTAAGTTTAAAAATGAGATCATGAGGGTAGACCCTAATCCAATATGACTGTTCTTATAAGTGTAGGAGATTAGAACACAGACTCACACAGAAGAGAAGCCATGTGAAGACATAAAGAGAAGACAGCCATCTACAAGCCAGGGAGAAAGGCCTCAAAGGAAATCAGCCCTGCCAACACCTTGATTTCAGAATTCTAACCTACAGAATTATGAAAAAACACATCTCTATGACTTAAGCCACCCAATCTGTGATATTTGTAATGGCAGCTCTGGCAAACTAATACTATGTATAGCAATCTAAACTTCTGATTGCTGTGATTTTGGGCTGACCATAAAAACATCTCTGAAAAAGGGTAAATCCATTAATATACAAAACAGATTTAAAGATATTCAGGTTAATAGCTGGAAAAAATTATTTATTCTTTTTTACTTATGTGAACTAGGACAGGAATAGCATAGAGGCAGAGAGAAGATAGGTAAAATTTAACTGCTATACTGTTTAGGAAGTGGTAAAAATAGTAACTGAAAGTGTATGAAATTAAGTCAAAGATGCATGGTAATCTATAGTAGCTACCAAAAGGATAATACAAAAAAGAGATATAATTTAAAAGCTGCTACATGGGATGAAGATAAATAGTTTTAAAAATAAAATACTTGCTTCCTACAAAAGAAAGCAAAAAAGAAGAAACAAAGAAAATGGTAAAAATAAAAATTAAATAACAATGTAGACAGAAATACAAATATATCAGTAATTATAATTACATTGAAATGAACTAAATATTCAAATAAAAAAATTTTTTAGACTGGACCAAAAAATAAAACCCCAATTATATTTTTTATAAACTACTAGTTAATTAATTTTAAAATAGAGGTACTCTTTAATTTAAAAAATTTGAAAAAATATGTGTAATAAAACATTAGCCAAAGGACACTGGTGTGACCACACTGGTAACAAAGTGTACTTTGAGTCAAGAAGTATCACAGAGAGAAAAAGGAATACATCATAGTGATAAATTGACCATGACATGAAGCTACAGTTCTAAAACTCCATGCACCTAATAGCATAGATTCCAAAAATATTTTCAAAAATTGGCAAATAGGAAAAGGCAAATTCAAAATGATAGCTAAAAATGTAAACACACCTCTCTAAAAACTTAGAAAACACAAACTATCAGTAAAAATATAGAGTTTTTTAAAAGATAACAATAATCAATTGCTCTAATTGAAATTTATTGAACAAACACTACATCCAACAGGAGAACACATATCCTTTTCAAATACATAAGGAACACACAGTAAATAGATGATAATAATCCATAAAGGAATTTTCAACACATTTTAAAAGACAAAAATTACAGAGTATGTTTTCTAATCAGAGTGGAATTAAATTAAAAATCACTAACAGAAAGATAACTATAAAATCCCAAAATATTTAGAAATAAGACAGTACTTTTAGAGAGAAATTTATAAGTTTAAATTCTATAATTAAAAAGAAGTTAGGCTTAAAATAAAGGATCTCAAATTTTATCATTAGAAAAAAAATTTTTTTAATTAAGTTAAGCTCAAATAAATGAAATAAAGTAATATGGTTGAGTAACATAATGAAATATAAAACAGAAGCAGAAAAGAGAATAAGTTGGTTTTTTGAAAACAGTAATACAATTGCTAAACAAGACTTATTGAGAAAAAAGAGAAAAAATTGATCAATACTAAGAATTCCACAATTTTCTACAAATCTTATAGACATTTGAAAAAATAAGATATTATGAACAATTTTGTGCCAATAAATTTGACTACTTAGATGAAACGGATGAATTTCTTGAAAAACACAGCTTACTAAAATTAGCACAAGAGAAATTAGAAAAATAGAATTTTCTAACATCTGTTAAAGAAATCAAATATTAAAAACCTTCCCTGCTGAAAACTCCAGACCCAAGATGTTTTCACCAGTGAATTCTACTGAATTTTTTGTTGTTGCTGTTGGATTCTCACTCTGTTGCCCAGGCTGGAGTGCAGTGGTACACTTACAGCCACCATAGCCTTGACCTGCTGGGCTCAGGTGATCCTTCCACCTCAGCCTTCCAAATAGTTGGAACTACAGGCACACTCCATCATGCCCAGCTAATTTTTTTTATTTATCGAAGGATGAGGTCTCACCAAGTTGTCCAGGCTGGTCTCAAACCCATAGACTCAGGCAATCTTCTTACCTCAGCCTCCCAAAGTGATGGAATCGATTATAGGCGTGAGTCACTGCACCTGGCCTTACTGAACTCTTAATAAATAAATAATACCAATATTACACTAATTCTTTAAGAAACTAGAGAGAAAATTCATCCCAATTTATTTTGAACCAACAGAGAAAACTATATACTAATTTTTTAAACGCTAAACAATTAACAAATCAAAACCAAAAACACATAAAATGATGTTAAATTTTTACTAAGTGGAGTCATTCCAGGTGTATGAGTTAGTTTCATACTTGAAAGTCAATCAATGTAGTTAATTTCATTAGTAAAATAATCATAAAATTAATATGATCATCCCAGTATGCAAAATGAATATTTAATAAAATTTAACATCCATATAAGACAAAAACTTTCAGAAAACTTGAAATAGAAAGAAAACGTATTAACTTAATAAAGTGATAAAATATTGTGTACATTCTGCCAATAGTTAGGAAAAGAAAGTCATCATGTCTACACAACTTTCATCATTATTGTTCAAAGTCTGTGCAAATGAAAAATAAGTGAAGAGAATAAAAATGGGAAAGTAGTAGATTGAATAATGGCTACCCAAAGACAGTGAGTCCCAGTTCCTGGAATTTGAAGAGCTGTGGCCATGGGCAAGGTGACTCAACCAAGGGCAACTCCCCAAGAGGGACTCAGCCGAAAGCTGTCAGTTGCCAACCAGACTATCATCTGGGGAAACAAGAACTTCAGTCCTGCCCTGGCACTTACATGTTTATCACAGCACTATTCACAGTAGCAAAAACATGGAACTAAACTGGGTGCCAATTAGCAGTAGATTTGGATAAGGAAAGTGTGGTACATATACATTATGCAATACTATGAAACCCTAAAAAAAGAATAAAATTGTGTCCTTTCAGCAACATGGATGCAGCTGGAGTTCATTATTCTAAATGAATCAACACAGAAACAAAAAACTGAATGTCACATGTTCTCACTTATAAGTGGGAGCTAAACACTGGGAACACATGGACATAAAGATGAAAACAACAAATACCAGTGACTCATAGAAGGTGGATGGAGGGAGGAGGAAAAAGGGAGAGGAAAGGAGGGAGGAAGGGAGAGAAGAGTTGAAAAACCACCCATTGGATACCATACTCACCACCTAGGTGACAGGCACAAAAGAAACCCAAACTTCTTCATCATGCACTATACCATGTAACAAGCCTGCATGTACCCCTCGAATCCAAGATAATTAGAAAAAAGAAAGAAATTCAGTCTCAAAAAGGGAATCTGGACAGAAGACCACAGCTTCCAGCATTTTCTACTAGGTCAGACTCTGACTACAGACTGCCCCCAAAAGTCTATGGTAATCATTCAAGTTCTTTGCAGGTAGTTTAACAGTTTTAGAGCAACAAAACCATGAAATAAGTTTATTCAATATATATTTTACACTAGAAATGTGAGATCAATTAGTATTTTAAATGTATATAAAATTAAATGTAATGTAAAAATTAATTTTGTATTTTAAATGATGTTATATTCTTAAAGGATCTGTCTATGCTAAAAGGACTGCATGAATCATATTATCTTGGTTAACATTAATATTATTTTATTAACATTAAACTACTATTGCTACGTCCAGAGCATCTTGCCTAATGTATTTTTATGTCACTGGTATATAATGATTTTGTTGTTTTATTTATATTTTTTCTCGTTATTATTTTGATGCATTGCATTTCCAGATGACATAAAGGGATTACTGACTTTAAATGGTGCAATGAGGCATAAAAGTAGTGATGAAAGTAGCATGTAAATACAACAACCTAGAATAACAATAAATATGAAGAAGGAAAAGAATTTCAGTGCAATGCATGTTCTGAGACAAAAGAGGATTTTGCAACAGCTGATAAAGAAACACATGAGCAGGAAGTATAATAATGAATACTACATTGTATTGGGTTATTTGCTTCTAGTGCTTTTAGTGTGTTGTCTGTTACACTTTGTTAAATATTGATATAAAACCACTGAAGAATTTTGCATCATTTGCAGAGACAGTCCTTTAACTTGTAAACAAATTGAGTTCCTGGAAGAATGGTAAAATAATGCTTTCAGTACAAAAGTAATGAGTTTAGTCACTAAAATTCACAAAGCCATCATCAAAGTTTCACTCCTCATAGCAAAACTAGGACAAACTACCTGACTGCCAAAAGTCTTATAAAATAGGAGTGGGGCTTATGAAATGATTCTCAAAGACAATGTAAAATGTTCTATTGGCACAAATCCTTTCTTAAATGTAACTCTGAACAAAGTAAAGGACTTTAGTGTGGAGGAGCAGTCATTATTCTGTGTGTGTGAAAGAAAATGGTTTGCTTTGGGAATGAATGATGCCATAATGCACAATGCATGAATAAGCACTTGTCAACTGTATAGTGTATATAAGAAGGGCGTTTTTATCTGTTTATTACTAAAAATCAGTGCTATTTTAAAGTAGCAGGAATTATTTATTGGCCTGATTTTTAGAACGGAAAAATGTATGTTGGGGTCTTTACTAATAGAGCACCATTCTCCAGCATGGAAATGTGGAGCTTCCTAAATAAGACTCCCTAAATTCCAATCTTTATACTGCCTTATTCACAAGCAATAGTTGGTGATCAATAATAATCAATACTGTGCCTCTGACCCTCATCTAGAGTTGGAGAAAATAGTGAAAAATGTTGAAGCACTTATTTTTTTTTTTAGTGTACATGTATTTTTATTTGGAACATGCTGGGCAAATAAATGGACAGTAAGGATAAGACTCTGCTATCTGCTGAGAAGAAACGTTGCTCCCACAAATTTCTGAAATGAGGGCAGAAAATAAGAAAGCATTTTTTAATGACATGGCAATTGTAATAAAGACTATTTATTTGATCTTAAGTGGCTTACTTGAAGAAATTAACTCAACAATGTATATAGGGTCATAAATGACCTGCAGGTATCACATCAGAACAAAATATTGTGACTTTAATCAGGATTTATAAGTCCATTCAATGAATTAAATAACTCAATTGTTAAGAATTCAACTGTCCCAATATTTGATGTTTTTTTTTCATTCATCAGAGGAGAAATTAATCATGGACAATGAGAAAGTGTCAAATCCATCTAACTAATTTGAACAAAACATTTTTTAATGTTCAGGACAGCAGTAAGCTAATGACAAGTTAATTAGTAATCTATTTTCCATCATCTCTCAAGTTATACTTTTGAATCTTCCAGTGTTTCATTATGTCTAGTTCTAAGCACTGACCAAGCTACCAAACACATGCAACCATTCTAGATAATTTATAATTGTGAATTAGGCATTTCCAATTTGGTTAGAAGTAAAATGTAAGAAAAGAAGCTGGCATGGAATCTGATCCATAGGCTCAAGTTATCTGTCTTCAAGCTGGAATGACTTATTCTAGTCAAAGTTGAAAACATGATCCGACTCAATAATGTGAGATCATGGTTATTATATTTCTATATTTTTCAGTGTTTTAAATATTACTATTTAAAGTTTTACTATTATTTTATTATTTCATATTACTTAATTTTAAATATCAGTATATGGTAAAATATTACAATTTGCATATATTTCAAATTTGTGATTTTTAGAAAATATACTTATTTTCAAGTTTACGTACTTAATCATGTTCTGTATTTGCTTTAAATTGGTCTGTGGTTGCCAAACACTTGAAGTGCACTGTTGACGGTGATTCTGGAAATTATGATACAAAAGCATCTCCAAAAAGACCAACCGTGAACAAGAATAAAAGCCAGAACAATTTCTTTTCCTCCCATGTGAGCCAAACTATATAAACTCCTAAAGGTAGTGCTGAGCACATAGTAGGTGTTAAAAAGAAAATCCATATCTGTCACCTTCTCTCACTCCTGGCATCAACTATTTGTCTGATTTTATTATAGTTACAAGTGAGACAGACACTCCTTATTTCCATGGAGCCAATGGTATATGGATTCATGAAAGGCAGAAAACATATCACTTCAATAAAGAAATTCTAGTGCTTGCTTTGGCAGCAAATAACTAAAATTGGAATGATACAGAGAAGATCAGCAGGGCCCCTGAGAAAGGATGACATGCAAATTCACGCAGCATTCCATCACAACATGCATAGTGACTACAAAATTGAAAACATACATATATCAACTCAAAAATTAAGAGAAAACCAACAAACAAATAAACAAACAACAACACTTTCTAGGAGCCTCATGACAGGAATAAACTCACATCTCAATAATCAGCCTGAATGTGAATGGAATAAGTGCATCACTTAATAGACATAGAGGCTGGGCATGATGGTTCATGCCTATAATCACAGCACTTTGGGAGGCTGAGGTGAGAGGATTGCCTGGGTTTGAGACCAGCCTGGGCAACTTGGTGAGACCTCATCTCTACACTAAATCAAAAAATTAGCTGAGCGTGATGATGCACACCTGTAGTCCCAGCTACTGGGGAGGTTGAGGAGGAAGGACCACCTGAACCCAGCAGGACAAGGCTGTGGTGGCTGTAAGCATGCCACTGCATTCCAGTCTGGGTGACAGAGTGAGATTCCAACTCTGACGTAGAATGGCAAACTGATAATAGTAATAATAGAAGGCCCAACAATATGCTGCTTCCAGGAAGCATATGTCACTACAGAGAACACTCACAGACTCAAAGTTAGAGAATGGAAAACACATTTTCAGGCAAATGGAACAAAAAAGAAGGCAGGAGTCACAATCTTAATATTGGACAAAACAACCTTTAAGCTATCAAAAATTTGAAAAGCTATGGAAGGACACTACATAAGGATAAAGTTTCAATCCATCACCTAGAAATATCCATCCTAGATATATATGTACCCAACACAGAAACACCAGGTTTTATAAAACAGCTACTAAATAAACTAAAAAAAGATATTGACTCTAACACTATCATAGCTAGGAATGTAAATACCCCAATAATACCCTAGACAGATAATCGAGGCAAAAAATTGAAAAGGAGATCTGGAAACTCAACCTGTTTGACCAAATGGACTTAATAGCTAACTACAGAACACTCTACCCAACAACCACAGAATATACATTCTACTCATCACCACACAGAACATACTCCAAGATTGTTCATATCCTAGGCAATAAATAAAACAAATTTTATAAGATTGAAATACTATCATGCATCTTCTCAGACCACAGTGGAATAAAAATAAGTATCACCACCAACAAGATTTCCCCAAAACCCACAAAGACATGGACACTAGACAGTATGATGCTGAACAACTCCTGGGTCAACACAGAAATTAACAGATTCCTGGAAACAAATGAAAACAAAGACAAATCTTACCAAAACCTCTGGAATACCATGAAATCTGTTCTAAGAGGGGAATTTATAACTCTATGCACACATATCAAGAAAATAGAAAGATTACAAGTCAACAGTCTAACAAATCACCTAAAGAAACTTGTAGGACAAGACCACCAAAATCCTAACTTCAGTCAAAGAATCCAGAGCACCAAAGTAAAAGCCAAAATACAGAACATAGAAGAAAAAATATCATAGAAAAAAAATCAATAAAACAAAAATTTGGATCTTTGAAAGGATAAACAAGATTGATGGACCCCTAGCCAGAATGACCAAGAAAAAAGAGAAAAGGCCCAAACAAATGCAATCAGAAATACAAAAGATCAAGTCACAACTGAAAAAACACAAAAGGTTATCAGAGATTACTATGCACACCTGTATGGAGACAAACTTGATAACCTAAATGAAATGAAGGACTTTCTGACATCACATAACCTCCCAAGGTTGAAACAAGAAGAAATTGAGACATTAAGTAGACCAATAACATCCCAGGAAATTGACTCCACCATAAGAAAACTACCTACAAAAAAAAAAAGCCCTAGGCTAGGTGACTTTCCAGCAGACTTCTACAAAACATACAAGAAGGAACTCATATCAATCCTATTGAAAGTATTCCAGGCAATTCAGAAAGACAGAGCACACCTCAAATCATTTTGTGAAGCTAATATCACACTGATACCCAAACTTTGTTGGATAAAGATTCAAAAGAAAGAATTACAGGCCAATATCCACGATGAACATAGATGTAAAAGTCCTCAACAAGATTCTAGCAAATCAGATCCAACAACACATCTCAAAAATCATCCACCATGACCAAGTAGGCTTCATCCCCAGGATGTAGGGCTGATTTGAAATCCACGAGACCATAAATATAATTAAATACATCAATGGATGAAAACACAAGAACCACATCATTATACCATTAGACACATAAAAAGCTTTTGATAAAATCCAGCATCCCTTCTTGATAAAAACCCTTGAACACCTAGGCACAGATGGAACATACCTCAAAATAGTAAGAGCCATCTACAATAAACCCACAGCCAACATATTGCTAAACAGACAGAAATTGAAAGCATTCCCCTGAAAAGCAGAACAAGATACAGTTGCCAACTCTCACCCCTCCTGTTCAACAGAGTGTTAGAAGTCCTAGCTAGGGCAATCAGACAAGAGAAGGAAATCAAGAGTACCCAAATAGTAAAAGAGGAAGTTAAGTTATCCCTCTTTGCTGATGATATTATCCTATACTTTGAAAACCCAAGCGAATCTGTCAAAAACTTCCTTGTACTGACAAAGGACTTTGGCAATGTCTCAGGGTACAAAATAAATGTGCAGAGGATTGTTTTGGCTATTTGTAGTCGTTATGTTTCCATATGAATTTCTGTATTGTCATTTCCAAGTCTGAGAAGAATGATGTTGGTAATTTAACGCGCATTGAGTTGAATCTGTAGATCGCCTTGGGTAGAATAGACATCTTAACAATGTTGATTCTTCCAATCCATGAGCATGGAATATTTTTCCATTTCTTTGTGTCATCTTTGATTTTTTTAAGCAGTGTTTTGTGGTTTTTGTTGTAAAGGTCTTTCACTTCTCTGGTTAGGAAGATGCCAAGATATTTCATTTTTTGTGGCTATTGTGAATGGGATGGTGATTTTTTTTTTTTTTTTTTTTTTTGGCTCTCTGCCTGTGTATTGCTGGTGTATAAAAATAAGACTGTCCCCGTGCCTTGGGAGGCTGAGGTGAGTGAAATGCCTGAGCCTGTGGGTTCAAGACCCGCCTGGGCAACTTGGCGAGACCTCATCTCTACAATAAATCAAAAAATTAGCCAGGTGTGGTAGCGC
>CAUYQG010059878.1:0-26156 GCA_963574415.1 Tarsius wallacei | reverse complement strand
TTATTTTGGTTAAGTGATTGAGATATTAGCTGGAAAAAAAAAATTATACATTTTTTTAAAAAGCAAATTCCACATCCCCTAATCTTAACGATGACCCATGTCACCTTCCTTGTTAGTAAAATGTCGACTAATTTCCAAGATCTCATTCAGCTTGTGCTGTCTCTAACTTAATGACTGGGTTTAGTATACAAGGGGAACCCCCCCCCAAAAACTGAATTATCTTTTGAAGGTCAAGCCCTTTGTAGTACATTTGGAATCTGTTCCTTCAGATCGAGCAGTCAACCAAACTTTTTATCTGGAAGTTTTGATAAGTTTGCATCATGATTTGTGGAAGAAACGTCTCAAGTTGTGGCAAACAGGTGACAGGTTTTTCCATCATGACAATGCACCTACCCACACGGTGCTGAGTGTTCAGCAGTTTTTGACCAAAACTGGCTTGATCCTTGTGCCCCACCCTCCCTATTCACCCGGATCTCACCCCAAGTGAAAGGGAAACATTTTGCCGATGTGGAAGAGGTGAAACAAAACAAGGCAGAAGCACTAAAGGGCACCAAAATTGATGAGTTCAAAACCTGTTTTGAACAGAGGAAAAAGTGTTTTGATAGATGTATTTCATCAAATGGAGAGTACTTTGAAGGTGACTGAAGTTTAAACATGTGAGATTAAGTACACAATTTTTTATAAATAAATTCTGGGTTTTTTAAGGATACCCTTTATATATACAATATACTGGGTCGGGCATGATGACTCATGGTAATCCCAGCACTTTGAAAGGCCGAGACAGGAGGATTACCTGATCCCAGGAGTTTGAGACCAGCCTGAGCAACATGGCAAGTTGTGTCACTACAGTAAGTCAAAAAAATTAACCACAGTAAATCAAAAGAATTAACTGGGCATGGTGGCGCATGCTTGTAGTCCCAGGTACTTGGAAGACTGAGGTGGAAGGATCATCTGAGCCCAGCAGTCGAGGCTTGCAGTATCTGTGATTGTGCCACTGCACTCCAGCCTAGGCGACAGAAGAAGACTCCTACTCAAAACCAGAAAAGAAAAGAAAACATGAAATTTCTACTGAATGTCAGCAAAAAGGCTACTGGAAGCAAGTGGGATGAGAGTCAAACTCTGTAACCATTGGCACAATACAACCTCAGGCTGGAGATCTGATGCTTACTGGCTGACTGACAGCCTTGCCAGTGACTTCACACTGTGACTCCAGGTCTAATCACTTATGGGAATGTGTCTGAATTGAAATATGCATAACCCTGTTCTCATTTTCTTCTAGTTGATGGTAAATCCCATTGCAGAATTTATAGTATTTAATTAACCTTACCCATAATGCTTTTAAATTGTAGTTAAGACTGCAATGCACTAAGTACCCTCACCCAAATAATGGTCATAGACTATGGCCATTATTCTAGTCATGTATGTAAAGATAGCAACTAAGTTTTAAATATTCTTTTTCAAAATATAATTACCCTGATATAATAAGTAAAACATATTCTTAAAACAACTAACCCCTACCAAAGTGTGCAGAGATAAAAAACAGGTTATAAGTTTATGTTGATGAATTATTTTTTGACAGAAACAGGCAAGCAATCTTGTTTTTTTTTTTTGCTATCAATGATTTTCTTTAGTTTGTTACTTTTGTTTGTCATTATTATCGTGTCTTCCCCTAGAGTAGTGAGGCATCATGTGTGTATTTAAGAGTATAGAAAGCATTTCTTCAAAACTGCTCATTGGGACTTTTTACCTGCAGCAGAAGCCAGGGCCTAGAAGAATCATTGAGCTAGTATTGCTGGCCTTTAATTGAATTCACTGCACCAAGTTAATTAATTTTTCAGTGTCCTGTGTCCTTCCTTGTAGACTCTGGTTTCCTCGGGCACATTCCTGCTTCTGTGATTTTGTGTTTGCTCTTTTCCTCACCTTCTCACCATCTTCCAGGACCCAGTTCAGTCCCCACCTGATTTTTGAAGGCTCCTAGATCACTCCAGTATCCTTTGTTTTCCCACTGCTCTGAATTCTTGTTGTTCTTATCATTTTCAGAGACAATGTAATCATATGGAGGTACGTGGATCAAGTGGAAATGGAACTAGGACCCAGAACAGGAGGAAAAGAAAGGCGGTTTACTTATTTATTTGTTTCTTATTGCAAGGGGCAGAGACCCACTTAACTAGCTCAAACTAAGGAGGATGTATTGTCAACCTACAGAGCCCAAGAAATGGGCCTTTTGTGATATGAACTAGAAACCTGTCAGGAGCCTAGGTAGCTCTCTCTAACTCTCAGGATCATAAGCGCCCCTCTGACTCTTTCCCAGGAATATCTACTTTCACATTCTTCCCTTTTCTCTCTTTCACATTTTCCTGCTTTATCGTTCTGGCTTTTCTCTTCAGTTCAACTATCCCCAGATAACTGGATTAGACTTAGGATCTTCGTTCCAAA
The DNA here is from genome assembly GCA_963574415.1 of Tarsius wallacei. Lineage (NCBI taxonomy): Eukaryota > Metazoa > Chordata > Mammalia > Primates > Tarsiidae > Tarsius > Tarsius wallacei. Next base: position 23,720 of record CAUYQG010059878.1, on the reverse strand, counting down.
TTTCAAAAGGTGTGATCATCTCATCTTGCGCTGAATATCCAGCCCTCCATTTAATCAGTGTGGCTGGCAGAGTGGGACAGTGTGGTACAAACAGCTGCCTAAGCCCACTCCTATTGCAGCCTGTAGATGGAGGTTAGGTGGGTACTCCAAAAGATATCCACTAGATACAACACAGAGTTGTATTATTCACCCAAGGCAAATTCCTTAAGGGCAAGGAATAGATTTCTCTTTGCTTACTTTTATCACTGTGTTTAGCACAGACTTGTTCAATGACCATAGTGACTCTCAACTCAGGCTACACAATAGCATCTTGAGAAACTTACAGAAGCCTTTCAGTGTCTAGTCCTCCCTTTTGCCAAAACCACCAAAGATTCTGACTTCATTGGTTGGGGGTATGGCCCAGACACCAGACATCAAGAGTTGCTGGCCTTTCCATATGGAAGTCTTGTTCTTACTGAAGTCAGGGCCACAGAAGTGTTACTACAGTAGGTGAAGAAGTGATTACTCTTGTAACTAAAAGCATGGTGAGAACTGAAGATCTGGTAACTAGCTTAAAATTATTGCTGGGATTTTGTAGTAAATTCACTATGGATTACATTTATACCGTCTTAGATGGGGTGAATACTAGTAGTATCGGTAATTTGAGAAAGAAATATTAAATTTTTAAATTTTGCATTTTTTGTTTGCCCCCATCCCTGTAACTGATTTCATTGAATGTGATAATCAATGGTTATTTCTGCAAGATTTTTCTTTTGTCACATAATCAATCAATACATCTTTAAAATGTAGCCCTTCTTTGAAAACAAGATCTCAGATGACTAGGAACATTTAAGATTTAACTGTAATTTCTGAATCAATGATGACTATTGGATAATAATTGTTTTAGTTTTTCAGTGGTAACTCTAAAATCAGCATTTGATAAATTTGAACAAAGTCAAGTTTGCCTCCAGAATATCAAGGAGCTGATTAATTGCAGGCACTGTATAGAAATGCTCTTTCCATGTTTCTTTTTTTTTTTTAATTAGCGTCTCACCCTATTGCCCAGGCAGGAGTGCAGTGGCATGCTCACGGCCACAGCAACCTCGACCTGCTGGGCTCAGGCAATCCTTCCACCTCAGCCTTCCAAGTAGCTGGAACCACAGGCACGCACCACCACACCTGGCTATTTTTATTTATTTATTTATTGTAGAGATGAGGCTTGGCCAAATTGCCCAGGCTGGTCTCGAACCCTTGGGCTCAGGCAGTCCTCTCACCTCTGCCTCCCAAAGTGCTAGGATTACAGGTGTAAGCCACCATGCTCGGCTCCATGTATCCTTTATGGTATCATTGTGGTTGTCAAGGTTTTCCTTAGGTGTTAAACCAGTAGATGTGATTCATTAGTTGAGAAACTCCTTGTTGGAGTAGTTTCTGTGGTTCTTCAGTATGGTCAGTGAAATCAAGGGAATATGCCATGCTTTCAATTGAATTGGCTCAACTGCTGGTTTCTGAAGAAAAAACACTGCCTTTCCTGACAAGTGCCTTGGAGACACCTTGGAACATTTGTAAATAACCTCTGGAAGTCAAGCCACCCTACAGTTATGCACACATTGGACGCTGATTTTTTTTTAATAGAATATAGTGGGCTTTTACATTCCCTACTTTCAATTTTCATCTGTGAGAAGGAGCTATTTTGCCAAGTTACCTGCAGTACTCCTATGGTAGCATTGGCCTCGTTGAAAGAGTCTTGAGAGAATACTGTGGAAGACATCTTTACAGATGGTTTTTGACAGAGCATAACCAGACTTAATTTCCTTCTGGTGTTACAGCACACATCAGTTGCAACACTAGCACTTTGTTAACCTATAGGATTTTGCCCTGGAGTATATGGATATGAGGATCACTTTTTTGTTACTGTTTGTTTTTTTTTTTTGAGTTGGAGTCTCACTCTGTTGCCCAGACTGGAGTGCAGTGGCACGCTCCCGGCCACCGCAGCCTCGGCCTGCTGGGCTCTAGCAATCCTTCCGCCTCAGCCTTCCAAGTAACTGGAACCAGAGGCACATGCTACCACGCCCGACTAGTTTTTGATTTATTGTAGAGATGAGGTCTTGCCAAGTTGCCTGGGTAGGTCTCCAACCCCCGGGCTTAGGCAATCCACTCGCGTCGGCCTCCCAAAGTCCTGGGATTACAGGGTAAGCCACCGAGCCCAGCCAAGGATCACTTTTAAATTTACCACCACGTGTCCAATGAGCACTCAATGTCCAATAATGTGAATTGTGATGCTAGTTTTTAAGCATACTTTGGAGATGATATGAACGACTTATCTTTTCTCTAACAAGATATCAGCTTTGCCTGGGCAGAAGGAACAGAGATAGATACCACCCCTGAAGGCTGAACAAAGGTAGCACTGACTGGCAGGTGCTCTAAAGTATACATTTCTGTGCAGCAGACCATGGTGATCATCTTAGCAAGAAAGCTGTGTTGTTTGATGGGCACAAAAAGCTATGTCTTTACTTACTAAGACCTCTGCAACATTGCCTCATTTGGCAGGGCTGATTCTAGAACCTTTGCGTATATATCAGATTTGATTTCAAATCAAATGCCCCCAAGACCCCAAGCCATTGAAGATTTTATGGGGAAATCTGCTATAATGCTATTCTGCTGCACATGATCAAAGAAATCACTTGAGCAAAATCCAAAGATATCACAATTCAGAACCATAAACATGTTGCTTGTCCTGTGTTGAAAACCCAAATCAGAAATATTTGACCATCATTGTTAAGAAGTACATTTCTTTTTGTTTGTTTGCTTCTTGGTGTTTATTTAAGTATTATTTTGGAGATGTGGGGTACAATTCAGAATTACATATATAAGTGGTCATCGTACAGGTGAAGTTTGGGCCTCCCTTTGGTTCCCACTTTGCCTGGTTTGAAATCAGGTACCCTTGTTGATGTTATGTGCTCCCTCCCTCCGTCTCTTGGCAGTGTCCTGCTACTGTCAATCTCTTTCTTATAGTATTATGATAAATATTCAGGGTCCACTTATGAGTGAGGACATGTGGTACTCAGTTCTTTGTTTCTGTGATGGACTACTGATTATGATAGACTCCAAATTCATCCAAATTGCTGCAAAGTCCATAATTTTGTCCTTCTTTGTGACTGTGTAACATTTCATTGTGTATATGCACCACTTTTTTTTATGTAGCTCACTTTTGATAGGCAGCATGGTTGGTTCCATGTTTTTGTTATTGTGAATAATGTTGCAATAAACATGTGCATGCAGGTATCTTTTTATAGAGTGATTTGAGTTCCTCCAGCTAAATTCCCAGAAGGGGGATTGCTGGGTTGTTTAGAAGGTTGATTTTTAGATCTTTTAGGAGTTGCCACACTGCTTTCCATAAAATGCAGGTAAATATCAATCTCATTGAGGCTCAAGGTCCTCGTCTGTAAAATGGACATCATAATTGTTATTGCCAGATTGAACTTTTGGTTATCCAATTTAATTTATATTAAACAGATAACACAATGCAGCTACGTAACTGATACCAAAGCATAACAAGTCCTTTTCCTTACTTCTTTACCATACTACTCTCTGTCCCCCAAGAAAGCATCATTATTCTGCTTGTCACTAGTAGGGCTGGAGCTGCCATCTGAGCTCTAGAGCTTTCCTGCCCCATATCTGGTCCTGGACCAGCAGTGTCAGCATCCCTTGGGACCTTGTTAGAAATGCCAAATCCAGAGCCCCTACCCAAGACCTGATGGATCAGAAGATGCATTTTAAGCTCTGAAGGTGATTCCCAAGGATGCATGCACTAGAGAATTGGTCTCCAAGAGGGAGAATATTACACAGGGAAGGAAAACCATGATCCCCTGGGGTGCCAGAAGAAAGTATTAAACTTCTATTCATATTATTTTCAATCTCTTTTTTAAATGTCTGATATTTGTGTGTGTGTTTTACAAGTATGTGTATACATAGTTGCATATGTGTGTATAGAGTGGATCAGTACTGAATACACACACACATACACACAGTTTGGAGGTAAATACTGTCCTGAATGAAGAGGGGTCTTAGAACCGTGACAGATCACCTCATGTCCCTTTCTGCCTTGCAACGCTCCAGCACCAACATCCGGGAACTCTATGGATTGGGAATATGGGTGTCCCCTCCCCGCGCCTGCTATTTTCTTGAGTGAAAGACTCTCTGTTTTGGTGACACTTCCAGCCTCTAACCACCCTGGGAGGGGAAGGGCGATTTAAACACTCAGAACATCAGTGGTCTAGCCCCTTTCTCTTCCATCTCCTCAGAGAGAACAGCATTGCACTCTGCTCCTCCCTGGTCTTGAAGGAGCAACTCTGCACCTGCAGTGGGGAGGGGGTGGGGGTTCCCTGTCATCACGAGTTGCTTCCTTGCATATTCTATCATCTCCTTCTCCTGCCATCCCTCCAATGGACTAGTCTGGCAAAACCTAAACCCTGGTCACCCCCAACAGGCACCCCCGCTCAGTGCCTGCCCCAGGAAGTTGCGTGTGACTGAAAAAACACACAAACAAGCTACCAGCACTCAATCCTTAGGTTCATGTTCATGGAACTCAGAAGGACCCTAATCCTACCTGGCCCACCTGCCTTGTTTCCTACTCTGGTCTCTTTCTCTTACTCTGCCAGATGACTTTTTTGCATTCCTCAGACCTCCCAAGTCTCCCCTCTCCTCACCCTCAGCTCAAGACCTCTGTCTAATGCGTCAAATTTTGGGAAGACACCTGTCCTTTACCAGGGCTTGTCTCGCCTGGATTTTGTATTTAGATATTTCAGTCCCCTGGAATCGCATCAGATCATCACCAATTTTAAGCTCTTTCCAGCTCACAAAGCACCACTGGCTCCCTATCAATGTTGAATACAAACCCCACATTTTTAGAAACTGCCCTTTTTCAAGCACCTTATTAATCCTCAAAGCACTTGTAAGCTTTAAAAAAAAAAACGTTGCTCGTGGCATGTGACATGTGGGACAGGCCGCAGCTCACACTCCCCATTTTCCAGACCAGGAAAACTGGGACGCTCAGCTGAGTTCCTGGTCCAGCATCATACCAGGAGTCAAGTCAGATTGGAGGATATTGTCCCCTCTCTAAAACCCATTGCCTCTTTGGGACTGTGTTCTAACAAAAGGAAATCAAAAAATGCAAAATACAAAGACTTCTCCCTGCCATCCAAATGAGTCTGAATAATGCAGCTGAAAGTTTTCTACAAATATAGGCTGGTTTCAAGGCCCAGAATCCTGAATGAGAGCTTGGGGATCTGGGGAGAGGTCAGTGTTTTTATCCAATGAGAGTTTTTGAAATAACAAAAATGACCCAGATCTGGTCTGGCTGCAAAGGGCTTTCAGTTCCTCTCGTGGTTTTCAAATACCAGGCAAGCTGAGCACGAGCTGTGCAGAATCACCTCGGCCTAATAAAAATACATATTTCTAGACCTTGACTTGGACCTGGCGAATCAGAATCTCCAGAGTTGAATCAGAAAACTCTTTACTTTTGATCACACTCTTCAGCTGCTCCTGATGCATGGTTAGGTTAGGACCCCTTGAGTCCTTGTCATTATGCATCTGTTTACAGTATATCCTAAGATGGCAAAGTTAGCAAGGGCTTAAAGATAACTTAGTCCCACCCTTCATTTTACAGATAAGAAACTGAGTCTTGGAGAGCAGCTGGGACCTGTCCAATTTCCTAGACCCGGGCTGAGTTAGCTGTGGTCCATTTAACTTTGAGTTACAGTCCCAGATCTAATTTCAGAGGATCAAATTGACACCACTGAAATTCACTTGAATATTAACTTTTTTAATGGCTGAGAAGCAGAGCCAGGTTTCTCATTGAGATTCTTCTCTCCAATAAAGCAGGTAATCTAAGTCAAGAAAAGGCATCCTCGCACCCTGTAGGATTCAATAAAGTGATTTCCATCTTGAACGGGAGGGGAGAGAAATGCATTCTGTGGGCCTTTTTATTTTTCTGCATTGGTCTTTGGGTATCCATCAGAGCTGGTTCTGAGATCAGGCCCCAGGTCCCAGGACTACTTTGCTCACCATCTCTCATTGTCTTACTCTGTTAGATCCCTGTAGCTAGCTGGAGTCTTCAAAACCCTGAAAGATCAGGTGACCTCTTAGACCCTGAAAGTCACTCATTGGCAACAAACAAAATGCAAATGCATTCTGCGAGTGCTTTCTCCTTGTGGCAGGTTTGCAGTCAGAGGTTGTACACACTGGTGACAGAGAGAGAGAGAGAGAGACATCTTAGAAAAGTAAAAGGAGAGAGAGATAGATTGTGCACACTAGTGATGTCTTTAAGAAAGTAAAAGCACATGACCCTGGCCCAGGAACCAAAGTCACTGCACTGACAGGAGAATAAACAAGCCATCCAAGTGGGTGTGAGATTGGGAGAGCAGCTACAGCTGTTACAACCTGGAAGTCTCTGGTAAGATCCCTTCCTCGAAGGATCTGTCCCTCCAGTCTTTGCTTAAGCTACTATTCCTTGGCCTGCTGATTCTACTGCTGGCAAGATGGGTGCTGCCCCAGACATCTGCCTCCTCAGACTGACCAGTCTCTTGGGAGCCTTGCACCCAGCACCATGCCTGGCACTGGGCACTCACAAAAATACTTGCTGAACCTTTGACCTGCTACCCACATGTGTCTTGGACAGCTTCCAACCTAATCACAGATGCCAAAGTGAATTCAACTGAATTTTCATCCACAGCATGGAACATAAAATAGTCCCTGGCACACAGTAGGTGATTCACAAATATTTCTGAATGATTTTGAGTTCAGATGGGGTCTGGATTTCGATCTTCCTTCTGTGCCTATTAGCTATGTAACCTAGGAAAACTTTTTTTAGCTTCAGTTTTTCTCCTCAGTGAATCAGGATTAATGAGGGTTGTTGTGAGAATTACAGCTTATAAAATATGTGATTACCAACTGGTGGTATTAATGTTATTATAATCATCATATTATCTTAGTGTTAATATTTTTAAAAGGCACCGTATCTTCGGAGAAAAGGCGATTAATTATAACTGCCACACTGATTCTATTTTTCAAGTATCCATTATGTTACTGTCAGCCACAAGGAACAGGAAAACCACTTCACCGTGGCTTAAACAAACAGGGATCTATTTTTTCTCATATAACAAAAAAATCTGGAAGCGGCTCCACAATGCCAGGGCTGGTGTCTCTGCAAGTCTTTTGATCAGGTGTTGGCAAACCCTGGCCCACAGGCAAATCTGGTACACTGACTGTTTTTTATCAGAACACAGCCATGCTCGCTTTACCTATTGACTGTGGCTGCTTTTGCACTACAATCGTAGAGTTGGCCAGTTGCAACAAAGATAACATGACCTGGGCAACCCCCTTGGGTCCCCTCTCACTGTGGGAACTTTTCTGTCTTCTCAATAAATCCCGCTTTCAAAAGAAAAAAAGAAAGTATGACCTGTAAAACAAAAAATATTTACAGAAAAAGTTTTCCAATCCCTGCTCCTGACCATTGCTTAATGAATTGCCACAACTTCAGGCACCACGTGTGCTTTCAAGACAAGAGGGAAGGAGCCACATTTGTCTCTTTGATCAGGAAAGCAAACGCTTTCCCAGAAGGCCCAGATCTCCCTTTTCACCTCATTGATCAGAACTGGGTCACATGTCCACCCTTGCTGAAGAGAAAAGTAGGAAACAGACTGTTACCATTGGCTATGCTGAGCTGGCCAATATGGGAGTCACTAGCCACAGGTGCTGTTCAGCTCTTGAAAGGTGGAGGGTACAGACAGAGAAGTGCTATAAGTATAAAATATGCATCAGATTTCAAAGACAATACAGAAAAAAGAATGTAAATTTTCTCATTAGTAATTTTGTATTAATTGCATGTTAAAATGCTAATACTTTGGCTATATTATGTTATGTGAAATATACTATCAAAATTAATTTCGCTCATTCCATTCTACTTTTTCTTTCTTTTTTTTTTTTGAGTTGGAGTCTCACTCCGTCACCAGGCTGGAGTGACCTGCTGGGTTCTGGCAATCCTTTCGCTTCAGCCTTCCAAGTAGCAGGAACTACAGGCATGCGCTACCATGCCCAGCTAAGTTTTTATTTATTGTAGAGACAAGGTCTCACCAAGTTGCCCGGGTTGGTCTCGAACCTGTGGGCTCAAGCAGTCCACTTGCCTCAGCCTCCCAAAGTGCTGAGATCACAGGCTGATCCACCGAGCCCAGCCCATTCTACTTTTTTAACGTGGCTACTAGAAAATTTCAAAAGATATACGTGTCTCCTATTTGTGGCTTTCATTATATTTCTGTTGGACAGTGCTGTGCCAGAATAATCATGATCTGTTACTGAGGCTGGGAAAATTGCTACCCTAAACTACGGGAGCATTCTGTTGGCAAGGAAAGAAGGGGAACAGATATTGGAAAGTAACTAACAGGGCTTGCTGTAATTCATTTGCTAAAAAGAAAAAGAAATGAGCACCTAGTGCATGCCAAGCTCTATGCTAGATGCTTAGAATACAACAGTGAGCAAAACAGATGCGGTCCCTGCCCTTGAACAACTGGAGAAGTCTCTCTGGAAAAAGGAATGTTAGACCTGGGACTTGTAGAGGGGGATGGACTTTGGCAGGCAGTGCCAGGCAGTGTTGGGTGAGATGTGCTGGAGGGCACTGCAGGCTGAGGGAGAGGAAAGTTCGGAAAGTCGAAGGAGGTGGAATAAGGGAGGTTTCTACCCGGATTCACTGCTCTACTCTCCCTGCCGCATCCTAATCCAGGCATGCTCATCCTCTCTCCATTTCTCAAACATACTGCGTACATTCCCACCTTTGAGACTTTGTCAATCCCATTCTCCTGAGATGTCCTCACTTCTAGCTCCCCGTTAGAGAAAGGCTATTATACTATGAGGCTCAGTGAAGCATCCCCTTCTCCAGAAAAACTTCCTCGGCCCTTGAATACAGAGGTTAAGTTCTCGTTTGTGCTCTAATAAAAATGATAACAGGCCTGGCTCAGTGGCTCAACCTGTAATCCCGTGCTTTGGGAGGATGAGGTGAGTGAATTACCTGAGCCCGTGGGTTCGAGACCCGCCTGGGCAACTTGGCGAGACCTCATCTCTACAATAAATCAAAAAATTAGCCGGGCGTGGTAGCGTGCGCCTGCAGTTCCCACTACTTGGAAGCTGAGGCGGAAGGATCGCCAGACCCCAGCAGGTTGAGGCTGCGGTGGCCAGGAGCGTGCCACTGCACTCCAGTCTGGGTGACAGAGTGAGACTCCAACTCAAAAAAAAAAAAAAGATAACAGTATTGTACTAGTAGTAATTATAAATTGAGCACTTACTATATATCTGGCACCATACTAAATACTGCATATTAATTAGATTGAAGTCCAATGACCGCCTTATTGAGTAAAAATTTTAGCCTATTTTACAGATAAAGAGAAGTAAGTTTAGAAAGATAGGCTGGGCTCAGCCTGTAATCCCAGCACTTTGGGAGTCCGAAGTGAGTGGATCGCCAGAGCACGTGGGTTCAAGACCAGCGCGGGCAAATTGCCGAGACCTCCTTTCTACAATAAAATAAAAAACAGCCAGGCATGATAGTGCATGCCTGTAGTTCTGGCTACTCAGAAGACTGAGGCTGAAGGATTACCGGAGCCCAGTAGGCTGATCCTGGGGTGGCCATGAGCATGTGTGCCACTGCACTCCAGCCTGGGCAAAAGAGTGAGACTCAAACTCAAAAAAAGAAAAAAAAAAAAAGAAAGATGAACAGCTCCATGTCACATGGCCTGAGCTAAGACTTTTGAATACTAAGAAAAGGTAGGAGACTATGAAATAGATTAAGGGTGGAAAAAACACATTGGAGAAAAGGACCAGAGAGTGTGTGGTGTTTCACCAAAGCAGGTGATTCCCCAACAGGAGAGGCAGATGGGGCAAGGGTGAGACCCAGGGAAAGAGGAGGATGGAGAAACAAGCAAAGAGCAGATGGGCACATGCTCGTATACTACACAAATAAGTGTGGATTTCACTTTGTAGATAACTGGGAGTCACAGAAAGAATCTACCAAATGAAAACCACCACTAAATTTGCATTTTGGAGATAGGAGGACATTTAGAAGGTGACCTCATCCATCTAGACAAAGGAGGATTCGTGGAGAAGGAAGGGCAGTAGCAGGAGGAACTGAGATTTGTGAAAGCTTTAAGAGAGCGTAAGGTAGCCTGACGAAAGTTTCACTCCCCCACTTCTGATGGGGCTGTATCACTTATCTCAGTTAACCCTGCCTCGCCCTTCAATTAGATGTTTGATTCTTGTTCTACAGATGAGGACACTGACCCCCAGGGTCACACCTGCTCAGGGTCACACCATGTATCTGATAGAGACAGAAAGTCTGTTTGGCCTTTCCAAAGCCCAGGATCCAGCTGCAACCCTACACTTCCTCTAACCCTAAATCAGAAATAATTCTCTGTCTCCAGCACTCCTTGTTTGTCAGACATCAGATATGGGATGACCTGCTGATATATAAAGTATTTAAATTCTTTACTAGTCCACAAAGCATTTTGCTGTCTAGTTTCCTCCCTTGACTTTCATTTTGTTCCCTTTTGAGTAAATACCCTGTAGCAGATGGATAATATCGCATCCATTTTATGTACACTCATGCCTTTAATGGTAAGGAAAAGTTACTTATTGTCCTTGAGCACCATTGCCATGCCACTCATCCTTCTTCTCTCTAATACCTGGGTCAGCTCAGAAGAAACCTCTCCAGGAGGCCACAGAATATTCCACAAAGCAGGATGTGTTGGCAAACTTATACCTTGGTTCTACTTTGGGGAAGAGCAAATTCTGTTTTAAAAACTAAGACTAAATAACATGAATGTACCCCTCAAAAGCCTTCGTTTTGAACTAGTTACAGTGTTCCTCACCTCCCAATGAGCTTTGGGTCAGCTATAGAATGTGGTCCCTCCCACTCTATTGTAAGTGCTTTGGAGTCAGAGCCAGCGTCTTCCCCACCTTGACATCCCCAAAGCTGTCCACAGCCAGTGCTCACACACAGTGCCTTGGGAAGAGGTGTGGTGTTAGGGAAAGTCCTTGGGCAAGTGATTGATGTTGTCTGAGGCCCACTTTCCTCATCTCAAAATGAGAATAACACTCACCTAGCAAGGTTGTGGTCATGAAATAAGTATGTAACCAGCGGATAGAAGCCACTTGATGAATTTTAATTTCCTTAGTTCTTAAAGGAATGTTGGGAAAACTAAATACAATGAAGATAGCTTTATGTGTAAATCAGTTATTTTATCTGTGTGTTGTGCAAGACTAGCTTTTTTTTCTTTTGTGAAGTCATTTCACACTTATTCTAGATTAATTTGTTTCTAAGAATTTACGTATCACCTATCATTTTCTTACCACAATGCTAGTTATTATCGGGAGGGCGTAAGGAGAAGGGGAGAAGAGAAAAAGGAAACAACGATATAATAGAAGAAAAAGAGGAACCGAAACTTGTTGAACAACCACTAATTATCCGTACTGTGAAGAGCTGAATTGTACCTCATACCTCAATTCATAGGCTCACCTCCTAACCCCAGAAGGTGACTATTTTGAAGACAGGAACTTTAAAGAAGATATTAAGGTAAAATGAGATCATATGAGTGGGTCCTAATCCGATCTAAGTGGTGTCTTTCTAAGAAGAGCAGTTTAAGACACAGAGGTGCACAGAGGGGAGGCCATGTGAGGGAGCACACAGGGAGAAGACAGCCTTCTATAAGCCAAGGAGAGAGGCCTCAGAAGAAACAACACTGCTGACACCTTGATCTTGCGCTTCCAACTTCCAGAAGTGTGAGAAAATGCATTTCTGTTGCTTAAGTCGCCCAGTCCGTGGTACTTTGTCACAACAGTCCTTGCAAACTAATATAACCACCATCCTTGATACATTACATAATCATTTACTCATTTGTTAAGTATTTACAGGGTAGTTTTATAATGTACAATGGGCCGGATTCAGTATAAAACAAGCCAGATGAGGTCCTTGCCTTCATGGAACTTCCAGTCTAGCACATACTGTTTCACTTACACCTCACAGCAGCCCTGTGGGACAGATAATTATTGCAATCATCTCCATTGAATAGATGAAAAAGCAGAGGCCCTAAAAAACAACTAGGCAGCATAATACATAATGTTTAAAGACACTTAGGGCACGCAGGGGTGAAAAAGTAAGCTCAGTATCTGAGAAGGCCCAAGCCAATAAAAAAGGGATAGTATGGATTGCGTGAGCCCACGGGTTCGAGACCCGCCCAGGCAACTTGGTGAGACCTCATCTCCACAATAAATCAAAAATTAGCCGGGTGTGGTAGCGTGTGCCTGTAGTTCCAGCTACTTGGAAGGCTGAGGCAGAAGGATCGCCGGAGCCCAGCAAGTCGAGGCTGCGGTGGCCGGGAGCAGCCACTGCACTCCAGTCGACAGAGTGAGACTCCAACTCAAAAAAAAAAAAGGGGGATAGTAGTGGGGATTCAAATCCAATATGGCTCATAGAAAGCCCTCTGTTAGTAACCAGGAAATAAGGGGCAGGGCATGATTCACCCCAGCCCCGCTGGGAAGGGACTGAGAAGAGTTACATAGCATGAGCTCATGTCAAGGACACAGTCTCTGTGTAGTCAGGGAAAACCCGTGCCTGTATCCACCCAGTTTGTGAGTAAACATGGGGTCTCAGGGCTCACTCCAATCAGGACACATTGTGGGTAAGTCCATGGGAGATTTCCTAACTTGTTTGCTGGGGATATTACATGCTCTCCACTATCTTCTAACAAAAACCAACCAACAAACAAAACAAAACTTACCAAAACTGCAAAAACCTCAATACAATTGAATTTGATGTGGGAGTTGCAGTGAAGGATCAACCTTTGTAGGGAGGTCAGCTCAAAGCCAGAGGAAGCCCAGTACATACAGCCAAAGGGGCAACTAGTGTTAGATTTATAAATCAAAGAGTTGCTATTTCCTTTTTTTTCAGACATCTACTGTGTGCATGAGATAGCTGCATAGATTATCTCACTTAACATCTCCATCTTCCCTACAAGGCAAGTACTGTTCTCCTTTGCATTTTGCAGCTGAAGAAAATGAGAGAAGTTCATAACATTTCTCCAGGTTTTCTCCAGTCAGTAACGAGTAGGACTGGGGTTTGAACTCAGGTCTGTCCAATTCTACATTTGTGCCCTTAGCTACTGTTTTCTACAACTCCCCAAATTGAAGAATTGGGCCCAGCCTACAGAGGGCAATGTCTGGGGAAGACCAAGCAGGCCAAGAAGTCCATTCCTCTTTTGATCCACTACCACCCTTTCCTCCAACTCAACAGGTATGTTTCTTTACATTTGAGCAACTTTTTAAAAAATTGGAGCAGGATCAGCTATTTCCTATATTCTTCTTTCATCACAAACCCTATAACCGGTAGAATATATTTGAAAAACACAACATCTATAGCAGGGACAAAAATCAATAGAGGACTAGAGACCCGGAGGAATATCTGAGAGACTGAAGGCAAATAGGATCAGACCAGGAGAGGAAAATATGACCTAAAACATGTACAGGGACTTGCCAGGTCCTGAAGAGGTTCCAAGATTAGAGACAATGTGTAAAAGAAGCAGGAAAGGGCTCTGGAGAAAACATCAAGGTGACTATGAGAAGTCCATATTTTAAGCACCCAGGCACTTTAACCTCTTCTGTGTCCTCTTATGCCAAGCAGGGCAGTAGAGGCTCCTGCCCCGCCCCGCCTTCCAGGCTAGAGTTATGAGTGTGGCAAGGTAACACCAAGGAAGAATGGGGAACCCCATTTGGTAAAGAAAAAAGTTACAGAAAGGCCTTCTTGGATCATATCCTGTTGCTTCCCTGCAACCATTAGAGACATGCTGTAACAAATAAAAAGAAGCCGCAGACAAGCATATAGGGAACTTCAAGGACAAAGATAGGCATACAGGCCAAAATCACTGAACATCAGAGAACAGCAACACCCTGAGAGATATACCAGATTGAAGGCTCACTAAAGAGTTACACGGAAGTCTTGACCCCTGATACCCGTGAATGTGACCTTATTTAGAAACAGAATCTTTGCAGATGTAATCAAGTTAAAATTAAGTCATAGTGGATTAGGGTGGGCCTAATCCAATGAAAGGGGTCCTTTGAACACAGAGACACAGAGGAGACACTCACTTTTGTGGAATAGGGCCATAGGAAGACAGAAGCAGAGATTAGAGCTATGCAGCCTTTAAACCAAGAAGCACCAGGCATCACCAGTAATCACTAGAAGCTAGAAGGGGCAGAAAAGCGTTCTTTCTGCGATAGCACCAAAAAGAATAAAATTCTTTGGAATAAACTTAACCAAGGATGCTAAAGTCTTGTACACTGAAAGCTTTAAAAAGAAATTAAAAGAGACAAATAAGTGGAAAAAAAATCTCATGTTCATGGATTAGAAGACTTAATATTGTTAAAATATCCATACTACCTAAAGTTATATACAGAATTGATACTATCCCTATCACAATCCTAGTGGCATTTTTTTTTTTTTTTGCAGAAATAGGAAAAATATCTTAAAATTTAAATGGAAACACAAAGAACCTGAAAAGTCAAAGCAATTTTGAGAAAGTTAGAGGCCTCACATTTCATGAATTCAAAACATACCAATCATTATGGAACAGTGTTCAATCAGTATATACTGGCATAAAGCCAGACACATAAACCTGTGGAACAGAGTAGAGAGCCCAGAAATAAATCCACACACATATATGGCTAAATGATCATCCACAAATGTGCCAAGAGTACACAATGGGGAAAGCATAATATTTTCAACAAATTATATTGACAAAACTAAGCATATGCATGCAAAATAATGAATTTAGATCCCTATCTCACATCATACACAAAAATCAATTCAAAATGGATTAAAAACTTAAACTTAAGACTTTCAAGTGTAAGACTCTTAGAAGAAGAGGAAAACCTTCGTAACATTGGCTTGGCAATTTTTTTTTTGAGTCTCGGCAATGATTTTTTTTAATATGACACCAAAACCCGGCAATAAAATCAAAAAGAGACAAAAGGGACTATATCAGTCTAAAAAGCTTCTGTACACACAGAAAAAAGACTGAAAAGAAACAAAGCAAAATGTGTTATCTGGATAGTGGGATCATGGGTTATTTTTAAAAATTTTTTCTGTAGTAATGCCTTTGTAATATGAAAGACAATAAACACTTTTAATAGACAGCTAATAAATAAACACCTATTAGTATGGCCATTATCAGAGACAAAACAAAACAGAAAATATGTGTTGGTAGGATATGGAAAAACTGGAACGCTTGTGCAATGGTGATAGGAATGTAGAATGGTGCAGCCACAATAGAAAACAGTATGGAGCTTCCTCACAAAATTAAAGATAGAACTCTCACATGATCCAGCAATCTCACTTATGGATCTATATCCAAAAGAATTGAAATTAGGATTGCAAAACACTATCTTCCCCCATGTTTACTGCAGCATTATGCACAATAGCCAAGAAGTGGGAAAAAACGAAATGTCCACTGACAGATGAATGGATAAAGAAAATGTGGTATGTACATACAATGGAATATTATTTGACCTTAATAAAAGGGAATCCTATTGTATGCTATAGCATAAACAAACCTTGAAGACAATTATGCTAAGTGACAGAAGAACAAATATTGCATGATTCATTTAGATGAGGTATTTAAAATAGATTCATAGAGGCAAAGAGTAGAATCGTGGTTGCCTTGGTGGGAAGGGGAATTGGGGAATTGTTGATCAAAGGGTATAGAGTTTAAGTTTTGCAAGCTGAAAAAAATTCTAGAGATCTGCTACACAACTCCATGTAAATGATTAACAATGCTGTACTATACACTTAAAAATGTGGTAAGAAGGTAGATTTCCTGATATTGTTTACCACATAAAAAAAGAAAAGATTCTCTCCTGGAGCCTTAAGACGGAGCATGGTCCAATTGACACCTTGATTTCAGACATCTAGACTCCAGAACTGTGAGAGAGTACATTTTTGTTGCTTTAAGCCACTTAGTTTGTGGTCCTTTATTAAAACCATCCTAGAAAACTATTATAAGAGAGAAACACCACATTCAACAAATGGAAGAACTAATGCCAGAGAAAATATAAGAAGACAAAAAAGAAAAAGAAAAGGTAATTGGGTGTGGTGGCACTCGCCTGTAGTTCCGGGTACTTAGAAGGCTGAGGTGGAAGGATCACCTGAGCCCAGCAGGTTGAGGCTGCAGTGGCCATGAGCGTGCCCCTGCACTCCAGCCTGGAGTGAGACTCCAAATCAAACACACACAAAAAAAAGAAAGAAAGAAAGAAAAAGAAAAGTAAGAGGATTTTGAAAGAAAGAAAATAAAATATTTTTACAAGGACAAGAGGAAATATCCATGAAATAAGAACAGGCGCTTAAGAAATAAAAGCAATTAGCTATCATGGATAATATAATTCTAGAACTCACAGCAGCTTGCTCTTGTGAAAAGCAAGATGAACTCAGATGCGGACGGATGTGGAAGGTTGGAAGACAGAGCCTACCCAGAATGTTGTGCAAAAGTGTAAAAGGTAAGATGTAAGAAAGAAGATTAAGATACAGAAATAACTAGAAAAGCCCCAAGCATCTTCAAATAGGAAGTTGAAAAGAGAGAATGAGAAAATATGGGGGGGGGGAAGGAATTACAAAATGAATAAGAAAAGCCATAGCCTAGAGCTAAAGGAAGACACAAGACTTCAGATTCAAAGGGCACAAAAATGCTGGGCAGTTTGAATGAGAAAGAAAATGCTTTGACCTTATGAATTTGGGGACCTGACACATGAGAGACTCAGAAGTAACTGGACTTCTCACTATTCCCTTCAATGTCTGCTCCTGGGAATAGAGGGGGTCTCCTTTCTCTCTAATCTTCCATAGGACTTCTCTGTTACCTGATATGCAATAAAAGCATCAGTTTAGAATTCATCCTTGACTCTAGACCAATATTTTGTTGTATGTAATTGGAAGTACCCATTTCAGAAGAGGCCTGTGGTGTAATTAGAATTTATTAGTCTCCGTAGCATGTGTTCATCAGAAGTTCATCTAGTTTGACGTAGTGCTGGCCTGTACCAGGCTGCAGCTTTAATCCCTGCCAAATTAGAGGGAAAATCATAAGAAATCATTTTGAGATTTTTGTATTGTACATAAAACATGCAAAATGCTTTAAAAAAAACTTCATGTAACAATCTGTTTGGATAATATTATTGGAGATGTTGACATTTAAGTGAGAAAATTATTGTTCATAAAATGGAATGAAGACTGTTAAGAACATCTGACCAGATAGCAAAAATAAAAAGCTACATAAACCAGTTGATTTTTAAAATTAGAACAGCAATAATCTGAGATATCTGATTTCAGTTTTGCAAGTATAATTCAAGTCTGGCGCTTGGTGAGGTCCTGTGTCTCTTGAGGAGTGAACAGTTCACAGGATTATTTCGTTAATCAACTCTTAGGAGAGAGATTTAGACAAAAACATTTTACTTAGTAAATGAAACATATTTAATTTTGTGTCTCATTCTTTGTCAGTTTGTCATTAGAGAAACCCACATCAGGACTTATAGCAACAGCTTTCCATCAATAATTGTTTGACAGTTACTATGCTACTGGGTGCACCTTTCAAATTCATAATTAGGAAGACTTGGCAGATGTGACATATTGATCAATAACATAGTCAATTTTCTATTATGGAAATAAATTGATATTTCCACTGTAAAAACATTTCTTTCAGTACCTCAGAACAACACTATTTATTTCCAGCAAGAAGGTAACTAAGAAGAGGTATAACTGTTAGACAAATTATAGTAGGCATTTACCAATTCTTTCAACTATACTCCATTTTCAATATTCCTAGGAGATATCAGGCTTGCTTAGCAACACTATAACAGGATAATTATTTTCAGATTTCTGCCTTGGGTCAAGAAAACTGGATCCAATACTTCTCATACTGTTCATTCTACCATGTTCAACATTATTGGAGATTGGGGTTGGCATTAGCGAAAGGTTTTAGAATGGATTGAGCATACATTTAGGAATTAGACAGATCTAGACATAAATCATGGCCTTGAAAACATTGCTCTCTCTCTCAAACCTTAGCTTCCTCACTTGTAAGTTGTTATCAGCTAAGTCTAGATTCAAATTTTTCCCTTCTACTTATTTACTAGCTAGGAGAACCTAATCAGGTTACTGGATAGCTTTACTTTTCTCAGTGAACAGTTGTGAGAGTGAAAAGAAATAAATGTCACAGTACCAAGGGTGCGCCTAACATTGCAGTTCCTTTCCCCTTCCTTATAGTATGTTATATGGGCAATATGCAAGCAATGCACCAGGGCATAGACATTTGAGATAGAGTTGTGCAGTGTTCTGTCTTTGGAGATGTCACTTTCTCTAAGATGATGAATTTATATCCAAATATGAATCATATTAATGTATAAGCCTTGCTCATCAATTGTCTATGGCATCCATGTGATCAAGTCAGTCTCATATATTTGTGGAGAAGCAATTATACACAAGGTATGAGAGAGGATGATATGAAGACCATGTCATGGTCTCCATCCTCAAGAAGATTAACTCTGGTAGGAAAGTCCCTATTCAATCCAAAGCAAACCTAGCCATAACAATAACACTAATGTCTCCCAGAATTAAGGAAAGCAAGACTCCCAGGGCCTCAGGAGTTTTCACTAGTACCTAACTTCCGCTGAAATATGTCAGAAAACATTGTGTCTGAGTCTTCTGGCTCCTTGGGTCTCTCTTTCCCACTAGCTTCCCTGAGGAGGAGGGAGTAATTTAGTCCTGCGCTAATTACTGACAGTTTTATGATCTGCACAGTTCACATCAAGTTGAGATATTGTCTGCTCCTCCATTATATTGAAGAATGCTCACAATATAATAAAATGTGGCCACATTCTTGGGACTTGGGTCTTGGAAACCATCTCAAGATAGTCAGGATTGAGAGTGGTATTGTTTTTAAGGAAGACTAGGAAAAAGAAAAAAAAGAATCCTTGTTTGGGAAGAGTGAGAAAATGGAAAATCAAGAGCTCTATTTTAGACACGTTAAAATTTACATTCCTACTCAATACCCGTGTGGAAATTGTCTAGTAGAATTTTAGATATACAAGTCAGGAATTCAAAGATGTCTGAAATAGTAAATTGATGTTATAAATTGGGGAATTACTATTACAAGGAGGTAAGTAGACCCATGGAATTACTATAGATTTTTTAGAGAGAAAGTGTAGAGACAGAAAAGAAACCAGCCCAGGAGAAAGCCTCCTGAGGGGATAGCATTGAAGAATCAACAAGATTTGGATGAATGAAGGGAGAGGAATGCCTTCAGACAGGTTTAGCATATGAACAAAGACTCTGCAGGGCAAATTATGATGTCTTATTTGGGGTTACAAAAGATACTAGCTAGCTGGGTTTTCAAATCGTGCCCCAGATTCCCCAGAAGTCTTAGGGGCTATTATTTGGGATCCAAAGGGAAATCAACCATGTGGGTTTCTAATCTTCCATTTCTGCTTCCAGCATTAACAGTTTATTTCTAGTCTTTTTTATACTTTTTAATGTAACATTTTCTGTAAAGGGAAAAATTCAATTTTTTTTTTAAAGAAAATCTTCTATTTCTTTTTTGATTGTTAAAAACAAGCACAAGTTTTGTTTTTGTTTTTACTTGATACATAATAATTGTACATATTTATGGGGCACAGCGTGATGTTTTGATATATGTATACAATGCATAACAATTAAATCAGAGCATTTGGCGTATTCGTCACCTCATACATAGATCATTTCTTTGTGGTGAGAGCATTCAAAGTCCTTTCTTCTAGCTATTTGAAATATAAAATACAATATTGTTAACCATCGTCATCCTCCTGTGCGACTGAACACCAGAATTTACTTCTCCTGACTAACTGTAACTTAGTACCTGTTGACCAGTCTCCTCCTTTTGCCCCTCCCAGCCTCCCAAGCCTCTTGTTACCACTGTTCTATCAACTTATACAAAATCAGCTTGTTTACATCCCACATATGAGTGAATTCTGTGCTTGGCTTATTTTACTTAACATAATGTCCTCCAGGTTCATTTATGTTGCTACAAATGGTAAGATTTCATTCCCTTTTATGACTGAATAGTATACTATTGTGTATATATACCACATTATCCATTCATCCATTTATCCACTCTTTTTTTTTTTTTTTTTTTGAGTTGGAGTCTCACTCTGCCCCCCAGACTGGAGTGCAATGGCTGCTCCCGGCCACCGCAGCTTCGATCTGCCGGGCTCCGGTGATCCTTCCGCCTCAGCCTTCCGAGTAGCCAGAATTACAGGTGCGCGCTACCACACCCGGCTAATTTTTTGATTTATTGTAGAGATGAGGTCTCACCAAGTTGCCCAGGTGGGTCTCGAACCTGCGGGTTCAGGCAATCCACTCATCTCAGCTTCCCAAAGGCGCGGGATTACAGGCTGAGCCACCGAGCCCGGCTATCCACTCATTTTTAATCTAGTCATCTGCCGTTAGACACTTAAATTGATTCCATGTATGGAATAGGTGGTGCTGCAATAGATATGGGGGTGCGGGTGCCTCTTTAACATATGATTTTATTTCCTTTGGATACACCCCTAGCAGTGAGATTCTTGCATCATACATTTGTTATAATCTAGTTTGTTTATTTTTGTTTTCGTTGTCTGTGTTTTGAAGTCTTATCCAAAAATCCTTGCCCAGATAAATAACATGAAATAGTTACCTTATGTTTTCTTCTAGTAGTTTCATAGTTTTAGGTCTCACATTTAAGCCATTCATCAATTTGGAGTTGATTTTTGCATATGGTAAGAGATAAGGGGTCTAGCTTTATTCTTCTGCATGTGGATATTCAGTTTTCCCAGTACCAGTTATTGAAGACTGTATTTCCTCCATTGTGTATTCTTGAAAACTTTGTCACAAATTGATTGGCTATATGCGCATAGATATATTTCTGAGTTTGCTAGTCTGTTTTATTGGCCTGTGTGTCTGTTTTAATGCCAGTATCATGCTGTTTTGATTATTATAGCTTTGTAGTATATTTTGAAGTAAGGTAACTTGATGCCTCCTGCTTTGTTCTTTTTGTTCAATATTTCTTTGGCTGTTCAAGGGTCTTTTGTGATTCCATGCAAATTTTAGGATTTTTTTTTCCATTTCTGTTAAGAACATCATTGGTACTTTGGTAGGGATTGCATTAAATTTATAGTTTGCCTTGGGAAACATGGACGATATAACAATATTAATTGTTCCAATCCATGAGCATGGAATACCTTTCAATTTACCTTAAACAAGTTGGTTTAGTGACAAGATCACAGGTCCTAGAGTCCCAAGAAATATCTTATAATCCAGATTTTGGCACTTACGTCTGCATGATCTTTTTTTTTTTTTTTCAGTTGGAGTCTCACTCTGTCACCCAGACTAAAGTGCAGTGGCACGCTCCCGGTTACCACAGCCTTGACCTGCTGGGCTCCGGCGATCCTTCCGCCTCAGCCTTCCAAGTAGCTGGAACTACAGGCGCGCACTACCATACCCAGCTAATTTTTGATTTATTGTAGAGATGAGGTCTCGCCAAGTTGCCCATGCGGGTTTCGAACCCATGGGCTCAGACAACCCACTCACCTCAGCCTCCCAAAGCGCTGGGATTACAGGCTGAGCCACTGAGCCTGGCTGTCTGCATGATCTTGATCAAGTTGCTTCTGATATAAAATAAGGCCACTAGCACTTCCAACTTTGTCAATTTGTTGAGAGAATTATATAATAAAATTTACAAAAGTAAATAACAAAATATCTGACACCTAATAGGTCCTCAACCCTTGCTGGTTTCCTTCCTTTCTTGAAGGAGTGCTAACGTGGGAGAATTAATTACAGGCACAGCCTATTCTAGGATTTTCTAGCTTTGCTAGCCTGACTCCAAAGTCTTTTCATCTCCTTGGGGGTTTCTCCTCTTCTTCTCCTAGTCTCAGCAACACACACACACACACACACAAACACACACCACACACACACACACACACACACAGAGTTTTATTTTCTCCCTATTGTCACCAATGTTAAGTCTTCACCTTATCTCAGCCTTACCTGTTTGTGCTCTCTCTTACTCCCACAAATTCCTACGTGGCGGCCTACTGGATCAAGACCTCCCTAGATCCTAGTGGGCTTCCTGGTGTTCTACAGAGTCACTGGTCTGCTCTGGGAACCAATGGGCCTGCTCCTCTTAGGGACCAGGCTTGAATGGGAGGCTCTGAGAGTTCATGAACCAACTTTACCACACTGGGGGTTAGAGCTGGAGATGTTTGGAGAGGAAACTAGGGGCCTGGAGAATGGAAAGAGAGGGGATTTTTTTAAAGTTTGGTGGAAAAGTTATACATTGCTGCCTTCGTTTCCAGCCTTGATGGATTTTCCAAAGAAGGCAGCATCAACACCTCTCTTCCACATACTCAATGTGACCCTGACACTCCTTCGTGGAGAGGTAGGATCCAATTTTCCTGCCCTTGAAATCCAAGCTGATCGTAGGACTTGCTTGTAACCAGTAGAATGTAACAGAAGTGACTCCGTGACGTCCAAGACTAGGTCAGAAAAGGCCAGGCAGCTCCCACCTGGTTTTCATGCAATACTTACTGTGGGGACACTCCTTCTAGGAAATGAACCACCATTCCACATGGAAAGGCTACACAGGGGTGCTTTGTTGACAAGCCCAGCTGTTGAGTCATCCCAGTCCAGGCACCAGACAATAGTGTAACAATGAAGGGGCCTCCAGATGACGCCAGCACCCAGCTGTCCAAGTCATCACCAGCTGTTTGAGTGTCCCCAGGTGAAGCCCCATAGACTGTGTAGCAGAGACAAGCCAGTCCCTTTGTTCCCTACCTGAATTCCTGACTCACATAATCCGTGAGCTTAACGAAATGGACATTGTTTTACACCACCAGTGTGGGGTGGTTTGTCATGCAGTGTTAGTGACTGGAACACTCCCGCAACCAGTATAATAGGTAAGCATACACACATACACATGCACACATATGCGCGTGCGCACGCACGCACACACACACACACACACACACACACATCTTCACCTATGGTGGGGAATGAGACAAATAGTTTTGTTTTGTTTTTTGAGTTGGAGTCTCACTCTGTCGCCCAGACTGGAGTGCAGTGGCATGCTCCCAGTCACCGCAGCCTTGACCTGCTAGGCTCCGGCGAGCCTTCTGCCTCAGCCTCCCAAGTAGCTGGAACTACAGGCACGTGCTACCATGCCCGGCTAGTTTTTGATTTATTATAGAGACGAGGGCTCGCCAAGTTGTCCTGGTGGGTCTCGAACCCGTGGGCTCAGGCAATCCTCTCACCTTGGCCTCCCCAAGTGCTGGGATTACAGGTGGAGCCACCAAGCCCGGCTGAGACAAATGTTAAAGAAGGATCAACTTACTAGCTCTCTGTATCCCAGTTTCTCCATCCATCAGTGATAGGAAGAAGAGACCCTGTGCTCCCAAAGGCCCTCCTAACTCTAACATTCTGCTTCTGTGATCTTCCTCCTCTCCCCTTCAGTTAAAGTCTAATGTGAAATCCTTTATTTTCTCTGAGGTATACGTCACTGACAACTTCCCAGAGCTAGTTACACTTTAGACAGCATAAAAGCCTACAGGGAAAGGACGAAAGCTTTGATGGTAGAATTTCAGAAGCAGTGGATTATTTT
>CAUYQG010059877.1:0-34046 GCA_963574415.1 Tarsius wallacei | reverse complement strand
TTATCTTTTTGATTTATTGTAGAGACAAGGTGTCACCAAGTTGCCCAGGCTGGTCTCAAACCCCTGAGCTCGGGCAATTCTCTCGCCTCAGCCTTTCAAAGTGATGGGATTACAGGCTTGAGCCACTGCATCCAGCCAAATGATAACATTTAATAACAAATTAAATAGTGAGCATCTGGCATTTATCTTAAATTACAAAATAATTTATAACACTTGTTTAGATTTATAGACAGACAAAAAAAAAAAAAAGAAAGAAAGAAAAGAAAAGAAAAAGAAATATCCTCAAAGCTTCCAAACACATTCATATAGAAGCAATCCTCAGTTAAATATTCTTCCAATGACTCCCTTATAAACTATCTTGACACAGTCTACTAATGAAGCACTTTGTTGGATATAGTCCTACTTGTAGCTCTTAAAGCTGAAAATGGCAAGGAAAATTAAGAGGGCCACTGAGGATAAAAACTCTTGATGGATCTTCACTGTCTTGGGTTTGCTGCTGGCATCCTCAGCTTCTTTCTAAGCTCTACTAAGACAGTTCTGAGTGTGACTTCAAACCCAGATCTTTTTGAGATCAGTAATCTGCATAATATCTCAAACAAGAATTATCAATGTTGCTGGCTGCTCAGATGTTGTACCTATTATATGGTCCCAATACTCCACATTTTTTGCTTTGTTAGACTTTCTGTGAGTTATTTGGGGTTGCTTGCAACCGGAAAAGCATCTTTGGTAAGCTGATAGGCGAATTGCTAGAGAAAGAGTGACTGTGGCTGTTCCCACCAAGAACACACTCTCATGATTCTTGGGCTTTTTTTTTTCTCCCAGTTTGTGTCTTAGCCTATGTGAGATGTATTGGCAGGGGTGCCCTCTTGGCTGAATTATTCTATTCCTTATGAAGGAGCAAGTACTTCATAAGCAGTGCTTTGATATCCTGAGGCTTGGCATTTCAGAATTCGCCGGGTAGAAGAACCCAGTAGCTTGGAAACTTTGAGGGTTGACTTCAGAAAAGGGTTACCTGATACTGCCTGGCCTCCCCAAGCTCATTCTCCTTGCTCCTCTCTGCCCACATGAAAACCCCAGAGATTGTGCTGCCCTTCAAGCAAGAAAACTGGCTTTTAAACAACAAGGAAGCAGCAAAGCAAGCACAATGACTGTACACATCTTGAGGGGGAGCGCAGAGGAAAACTGTGGCTTCAGCCACAGCTGGCCGAGACTTCTCAGAAGTTGTGCCAGATTCTTGGCTGCTTGGCAGTGGAGTTCAAGTCAGCGGCTCAGGCGAAGGTCCCAAACTGGTTTGCTTCCTCCTTCCTACCCTGCAAGTTTGGCCTGCTATCTACACTGGCTGGAGGTTGATCCTGCAGACAGTAAAAGCAGAAGTGCCTGCTTTGTGGTACATATATCACAGATGCTTGAGACCGGTGGCTGGTGTGTCTGAACGGACTGCAAGTCACATGGGGAGGGGGCACACCGCAGAGGTATCAGGCTGGCAGTGTACATACAATAAGGAAGCAGCCTCTCCTGACAAAAGCACTTCTTATGTAGTCCATCTCCAGTTACAGCCTACTGACACGTGGCAGCAGGGGTCCAGAGAGAAGCCTGGCATGGTCAGATAAAATCAGGGCTTTTTTTTTTTTTTAATGAGACTAAAGATCAATGACAATAAAAAAAGCTTAGAGACTGTAGATCTGTAGAGACTGCCCATCTTCTTAACCTAGAACTGCCTTAAGGGAGTCAAACCCTGCCAGATAAACAATCCATCATATTCAGAAAAGTATACTCCTGGAGACTATCAGTCCCTCATCCTCCCTTCTTCTCCACTGGAAACTAAATCTCCCGCCTCTTCCCTCACCAGCTCAAGAGCCAGGGTCTCTGAGTTCCGGAATTAACCCCCAGGGCGATACATGGCAGTCAGCAAAACACACTTCAAGACTATACAGAATCTCATTTGCAGCCAGGCGTGATAGTGTGTGTCTGTAGTTCCAGCTACTTGGAAGGCTGAGGCGGAAGGATCACCTAAGCCCAGCAGGTCAAGGCTGCGTTGGCCTTGAGGGTGCCACTGCACTCCAGCCTGGGCAACAAGAGTGAGACTCCAACTCAAAAAAAAAGAATCCTGTTCTGGCATATGATATTGTTAACAGAAAAACCAAATTCAGTAAAATATCTAAAGAGGTTTATTCAGAGCCAGTATGAGTGACCATGGCCTGGGGGACAGACTCAAGAGGTTCTGAGAAATTGTGCCCAAGGTGGTCGCATTAACAGTTTGGATTTATACATTTTAGGGAGACAGGATTTACAAGCAGAGACATAAATCAATACATGCGAGATATACATTGGTGATTCAGCCTGAAAAGGAGGGGCATGTCACAAATGAATTCAAAGATTTTCTGACTAGCAATTGGTTGAAAGTGTTAAGTTTTGTTTAAAGACTTGAAGTCAGTAGAAAGAAATGCTTAAGTTAAAAGGAAGTTGTGGAGGCCAAGGTTTTTTTTAAAGTAAATGAAACCTCCTAAGTAGAAGCCTTTAGAGAGAATAGATGGTAAATGTCTCCTTCCAGACCTTAAAGGTATCAGATTCTTAATTAATCTCCCCTAGATCTGGAAAGGCTCTGGAAAGGGAAGGTCTGGCTTTATTAATGGAGGTTCTCCACAGATACAAATTTCCCCCTCAAGAAAATGGCTTTTAGGGCTGTTTAAAAATATGTCAAAGAAATATATTTTGGGTAAAATATTTTTTCCTTCATGGTCTGCTACCTGTTATGTGAGGCTATTATACCATAGTCAGCTTGGAATTTGGTATCTTATTGCCACAAAGAATATTTTGTCAGTCTTATCTCTATTTCAATGTCAATGCTGGTCAGTTGTGCCTAAACTCTAAAAGGGAGAGGGAATAACAAGGCATCTGACCTCCCTTTTTGGTCATGGCCATAATTCAGTTTTCCATTTTCTCTGGAGCCCCCTTGGTCAAGAGGGGGTCCATTCAGTTGGTTGGAGGGCTCAGTTAGAATTTTATTTTTGTTTTACAATAGGCATTTAGTCAGTTTCCCCATCACCTTTATAGCCAGTGTTACTTTGATTTTCAGAAAATTGATGGAGAATAAGAGAAGGAATCCCCTTTAAAATACTTATTGCAATTAGTCTTCAAAGAAGCTGACATGATTTCTTCTGCCCTCTACTTTGAGAGAATAAAGCTGGTTTCTCAAGTTATTATGGCCATGGGCATCAGAAAGTTTTCATTTATTTCTTTTTAGAAGATGAGTAAACCTTGGCTTGAGGAGACTGGCATGCTTATGAGATAGGCATCTCTGTGGATCAATTTACTGTTATCACTCACAGCCTGGAAAGATGGCTCTTTCCACAGAGATCTAGGGTTCTGCCCAGGACTGCATAATATCCCACTTTTGGAGTTCATAGTCTAAGATTGGAGAAGAGAGACAAATCCTTCACTAACACATACATATTAATGGGGACTATGCAGGGAACTTGAGAATAGCATTGCATTGGGAGACTAGGAGTTCAGGGGAAAAGTGCAGGAGTGGATGATTCTAGCAGCTAAGGTTCCTGATTAATTAACAGAAAGAATGGAGAAGCTGCAGCTTTAGTTAACTCCTATGCTCTTGGGCTATACTGCTTTTACCTTATGGATTATGTAAAATTTCTAACACCTTTGGGAAAATGTTATTTCATTACAATGGATTCCAAAATTTAAGGGCTGCCTGCTCAGAACTTCCTGAGATGCTTATTGAAATGTAAATTCCAGGACTCCACCCCCGGTCTTCTTCATCACAAACACAGACCCAGAGAAATCTGAGTTTTGCATAAACTCTTTGTGTGGCTCTTACGCCCAGTTATGTTTGAAAACTCTGGCTAAGACCCTGAATCAGGGACCTATCCATAGAGTCTTGAACTTTCTTGTCCTTAAAGAAAAAAAATTAAATCAACCACAACGAAAAAGAGCATGGTAGCTTTGTAAGGTTCTTTATAATTCTGAGGGAACTGTGTGTACGAGAGCTATAATCAGACCCATGAGGAGAAAGCTGTGATAGGAAAGGCTTCCATTCATCCCGCAGAGCTAGTGAACAAGATCAACAAGCACCGCCAGAACCTATTATTGCAGAGCTGCCACGAACAATGCTAATATTTTAAAACCCTACAGTAGAGTTGGGATCTCCAGCCAATTCAGGGAAACTTTTCAATGTCAGTGTCACTTTCTTTTCAAAGAGCTGCCTGTCAGGGGGCACTTCCGAATAAAGAACATTAGTTACAGCACACTAAAGAAATGCTAATACCAAAATATGTGTTCCTGGCATGCTGTTGAGTGGTTTGGGTCAAGTTTCCAGTTGAAGCAGTCTCCTGATATATTTTTATGGTAATATTTATTGAAGCTTGACCAAAAACAATGTTTTAAAGAAATTTTCGTATTTGATATTTAGATATAATATGGGTTCCCTAAGAAAAACCAGAAGCATGAAAAGACATATTATAATGTGATAATGTAGGGTCATATCCTCTCTTTGGTTAAAAAAAATGTTTATATTATGAATAGTTATTCTACATCAGGAAATGTATCAATTGCTCTCCCATAATTGTGAAAATGGTACATGCTCTCAAGATTTTTGACCTAATAGGCAATCCTGAGGAAGAATTAATACCTTCAAGCTAGTACTATTGGGCATCATTTCTTCATGTCTTACTTTTATGCTGTTATACAGAATACCACAGACTAGGTAACTTATAAAGAACAATAATTTATTTCTCACAGTTCTGGAATTGGGAGGCGTAAGACCAAGGCACCAGCATCTGGGGAAAGCCCTCTTGCTGCCTCCTCTGGAGGGGAACGATGCCACGTCCTCTTGTGGTGGAAGTCAGAAGGGCAGAGGGCCGAGCCCTGCGTGAAGCCTCTTTTATGAGGGCCTTCATCACTTTCATGAAGAAGGAGCCCTCATGACCTAATCATCTCTCAAAAGCCTCACCTGTCAATACTGTCACATTGATCATGAAGTTCCAACATCTGAGTTTTTGAAGGGATGGTTCAAACCACGGCATTTCATCACCCAGTTCATTGAATCGCCTGGAGTTGTTGTTTGATCCATCCTGTTCTGTTACTTAAGGAGATACCTGAGTCACACTTTCAGAGAATAATTTCTCACTAGTGTAGGTGCTTATTCTTTTTTTTTTTTTTTTTTGAGTTGAAGTCTCTGTCACCTAGGCTGGAGTGCATTGGCACACTCATGGCCACAACAGCCTCAACTTGCTGGGCTCAGGCGATCCTTCCACCCCAGCCTTCCAAGTGGCTGGAACTACAGGCATTGCACCACCATGCCCAGTTGATTTTTTGATTTATTGTAGAGATGAGGTCTCTCCTAATTGCCCAGACTGGTCTTGAACCCGTGGGATCAGGCAATCCTCTCGCCTTGGCCTCCCAAAGTGCTGGGATATAGGCTTAAGCCACCATGCCTGGCCTATATTCTTATTAGTACAAAAGTTTCCAAATTTCTATTTTCAATTCTGTTACATAGAAAAGTCCATTGTTCTATGCATTCCACAGCTATGTGACCGAAATTTCTGGAGATTTCTGTGCCTAATTCTTCATGAATCTACTAGTGTAAGTTTATGGCCTCAAATCTGAGTGTCTAAGTATAAAGAAGTATTGTTTCTAATCTGTTTAAAATTAGGTCAGATCACACATGCATCCTCGATTATGTAGGGACACATGTCATCTCCTTGGTTGGGTCACACGAACAGTCTGACACCATATCAGAGGCTCTGAATGCAGATTAAGTAGAGGGAGAACCATGCAGAAGAATGCCTCCTGTCCTCATCTGAGTATGTGATTCCTAAGCCCCAGCCCCTGGCCACCTCTCAATAGTCATCTCACTGTACCCTTTAAAAACCAGCTATTTCTCATGTCAGTGGCTTTGCTCAATTTTCCCTCTGTCCAGTGTCCATTCCTGATTTCCAACTTCCTTCTAGATATTTTCTACTCATCTTTAAGACTCAGCTCTCAGTCAGACGCAGTGGCCCACACCCGTAATCCCAGCACTTTGGAGGCGGAGGCAAGAGAATTGCCTGAATCCAAGTGTTCGAGACCAGCTTGAGCAACTTGGTGAGACCTTGTCTCTACAATAAATCAAAAAATTAGCTGGGCATGGTGGCACTCACCTGTGGCTCCAGCTACTTGGAAGGCTGAGGCAGAAAGACTACCCGAGCCCAGCAGGTCAGGGCTGTGGTTGCCATGAGCATGCCACTGTACTCCAGCCTGGGCGACAAAGTAAGACTCCAACTCAGAAAAAAAAAAGACTCAGCTCTGGTCCCCACTCCAGTGGCACTCTCAGAAGCTGTTCTTGACATTTGGAGTGATTCGATAGCAAAGCCAATGAATTTTAAGTTTCAGGGCCACCTTTCTAAGTCCCTGAGAGCAGTGTTTTCACATGGTCGTGTTTTAAAAATAACATCTGTAGACAATATTTTACCCATAGTTGTATTAAACTCTCCATTTCAGCTACCCCTCCATTAAGCCTCCTCTTGTGTTGGGTGGTGCTGGAGGGACCATGAGCATTTCTGGGAATCAGGATAAAGGGATGTTGAGCTTGGAATACATTTAGTTTAGGTTTTAGTGGAGTCATATATCTATGTGGTTGTCAGTATAGGAATGGTGTATTAGTCAGGGTTCAACCAACCAAACAAAACCAGAAGGAAATTTTAAAATAGACATACTGATGATCTTATATAAATAGATATACATAGATGTACACATATAGAGACACAATACAAGGAACTGGCTTATGCTATTGTGTCAGACTGGTTGAGCGCGTCCAAAGGCCACAAGATAGGCCATCAGAAAGGGAAGACCAGGAGCAAGCCAGAACTTCAAGAGCCAAAGCTGTGGTCCACAAGCAGGGGTCTCTCATTCTTCTCCCAATGCCCTCCCAGGAAAAATCTAAGCCCCATTTTCAGGCCATTCAACTGATTAAGCCAAGCCCTCTCAAGATAATCTCCTAACTTAAAGCCACCTGATTAGAAACTCTAATTACTTCTGCAGCATCCCTTCAGATTACCTAGATTTATGTCGATTAACTGAGTGCCATATTTCAATGTAGTAAAATCGACACATCAAAAACCCACCTCACCAATGGCTTCTAGGAATATGCCTATCATCCCCTGTGCAAAATCTGACTTTGACTGGAAAGTTGAGGGCCAGATTTTATAGAGTAGTAGTAATGTATCTTAATGTACCCAGGACTAAAGCAAGTGGAAATCAGAGGAGACACAAGGTTTGAAATATGTGAAACATGAAGCTAGTCTATAGAGATTCTTTTGATCAACAGAGTGTAAAAATGTAAGTAGAAATTTCAATTATGATCAATGCCTAGTCAAAAAGGAAGGTCTAAATAACACAAATAGGTCTAAGTAATAAAATAAAAGGTTTATTATTCTCTATAATAAACAATTATTTAAAATTTCATATTTTCTTTTTTCCATTTCGATGGGAATATGGTATTGGAGCTTCATCAAATATGTTGTTTTAACTATAACTCAGAAAAATGTTTTTGAAACATTTCAATTAAAACAATTGAGAAATTTTTCTATAAATAGTGGCAGACTGCAGATTTGGATGTATAGAAAGTATAGGCTATTTTGCCATTTTTACGTTTATTCAAAAATTAGGAGAAAATGCAAATAAGATTAATAGGAATATGAAATAAAGCCAAAAATTAGCCATGAAACCAATATAAATTATTCAGAGATCAAGAATGAGATAGTAACAAGAGAATTTTATGATCATTCCCAAAATAATGGTTTATAATGAGAAAGAGATGCTTTAAAATGAAGTAGCAAAGAGACTCTTAGATTATATGATAATTTAGCTAATAAGGTAAATCATAAGATAAATTAGCTAACAAAGAAAGAAAAATAAGGAAAAAGACTTTAGCTGATTTGACACAAAATAAGAACCTTACCAAAAACTCATAATATGCCATCATAAAAATAATATCAATAAACTGATTAAAGGTTTTATCAAATCCAAACTTACTTAAACACACACAAACTCAAAATTAGTGTCCTGAAATATCAATCCCTGTATATTAAAGAAATATGATCGTTTTCTCATATTTGACAACAATCCTAAAAATTTACACATTTCAATAATAGGTTGTAAAGTTGTAAAAACTTTTCTAAACTATCAAATATTTTAAAAATTTCTGATCAACTGTGCTATATTAAAGACTAAACTGTCTTTCTATATTCTCTACAAAAAATATTACAAAACCATTGCCATATAAAAGAGATGTGATGGTTAGTTTTATGTGTCAACTTGGCTGGGCCACAGTGCCCAGATATTTGTCCAAACATTATTCTAGATGTTTCTGTGACATTGTTCTGGATGAAATTAACATTTTAATTTATGGATTTTGAGTAAAACAGACTACCCTCCATAATGTGTGTGGGGTTCATTCAATCAACTGAAGACCTGAATAGAACAAAGACTGGCCTCCTCCAAGCAAAAAGGACTTCAGCCAGTACACTGCCTTTAGACTTGAAATGCAACCCTTCCCTGGGTCTCCAGCCTGCCGGCCCACCCTGTAGATTTTGGACTCCCCAAGCCTCCACAATTGTGTCAGCCAATTCCTTAAAATTTCTCTCTCTCTCTCTCTCACATACTGTATACAAACTCATACAGACATATAAGTACTATATACACAGACATTCAATTTTTTCTGTCTCTCTGGAAAATCCTGATGAAAACAAGGGACAATCAAAAAGAAATGCTATAGATGCTATGAAAGAATGAAGTATGCCCTTCCCCTACAAATTGTGCAGGTTGAAGCCCTAAACCACATTCATTCAGAATTGTGACTGTACATTGAGACACGGCCTTTAAAAAGGTGGTCAAATTAAAATAAGGCAGTTAAGATGGGCCCTAATCCAATATGACTGTGTCCATTCTTATAAAAGATTAGAACACAGTGAGAGGGACACCAGGGGCCTATACCCAGAGAGAAAGTCGTGTGAGGAGGCAACAAGAAGGCAGCCAATTGCAAGCCAGGAAGAGAGGCCTCAGAGGAGCCCAACTTTGCTGCACCTTGACCTTAGACTTCCATCCTCCAAAACTGTGAGAAAATAAATTTGTTTAATCCAGTTTGTAGTGTTTTGTTATGGTAGCCCCCAAAGCATCATTTTCAGGCTCCCAAGACCTGGCTCTCCCCTGCTGATGGCCATGTCTACATCTCTCACTGCTCCATTAATACCTTAAGCACTTTCTACCGGTGTTTCTGCCATATGGTTATAAAACGATCTCTTTGTGTGTTCAGATGGCCACCAGACTGTGCACTCTTTGTGGACAGGTTCTGCCTATTTATATGTGAATTTACAAGGGCTAGCTCAATACCTAGAATGTATATTAGATGCTTCAGAACTATTCAGTAAAATAATGGGTAAAGGTACATATGGATGCCTGAGTGAATACTGAAAATGGATGCCTTAAGAGTTTCCCAGTCTCTACAGATATCCCTCTATTTTTAGAGTTCAAGTCACAGACCATTCACATTGTTTGAGTTCAACCAGGAAAAAGTATCTTTAAGAATCTTTCACCTACTAAATCTTAATGAAAACCTACAGCAAATGCAAAGCCAGTGAGGAGAGCAACAGAATTTAAACATTTAATTTCCAGAGAGAACTTCTGGTTAGAAATAAAATCAGTCTGTTGCAGTGGCTCACATCTGTAATCCCAGCACGTAGGGAGGTTGAAGTGAACGAGAGAATTGCTTCAACCTGGGCAACATAATGAGACCATTTCTACAAAAAATTTTAAAAAATAGCCAGGTGTGGTGGTATGTGTCTGTAGTCCCAGCTGCTCAGGAGGCAGAGGCAGGAGGATTGCCTGAGCCCAGGAGGCCGAGGTTGTGAAGAACTGTGATCATGTCCCTGCACTCCAGCCTGGGTGACAGAGTGAGACTCTAATTCAAAAAATAAAATCAAGCCGGGCTCGGTGGCTCAGCCTGTAATCCCGGGCCTTTGGGAGGCTGAGGTGAGTGGATTGCCTGAGCCCGCGGGTTCGAGACCCGTTTGGGCAACTTGGCAAGACCTCATCTCTACAATAAATCAAAAAAAATCAGCCGGGTGTGGTAGCGCACGCCTGTAGTTCCAGCTACTTGGAAGGCTGAGGCGGAAGGATCACCGAAGCCCAGCAGGTTGAGGCTGAGGTGGCCGGGAGCGGCCACTGCAATCCAGTCTGGGTGACAGAGTGAGACTCCAACTCAAAAAAAAATTAAATTAAATTAAATTAAATTAAAATAATAAAATAAAAATCTACAACAACCAAGAGCAGAACAAACGAATAAAACAAACAACACGAAAACTGTCCTCTGTTCTTCTCTACCTAATAACTCCCCCTGCCACACACACACACACACACACACACACACACACACACACACATACACACAAAGTCCTTGATAGTTTAGTACTGTTCTTGGATAGGCATGTAGCTACATATGACTTATCTCTCCAATTACATGTTTGGGTAGATAACATAAGAGTGTGAAATACAATACTCAGCAACCCTGTCAAACACAGACTGTTTCCTGAAATGATAAGACATTTGAGTATAAGATATGTGGTGTTTGCAGTCCAAAATATTTTTCTATGAAAATGCAGCTCTGAATTATAAGAAAAAAGACTTGTGTAAAGAATCTGTAAACTCTGCTCACTGATATATTTCTCCTCATTCCATCTTTCTAATTCCTCTTGGATCTTGAAGGAACATATACATATATACGTGGAAAGAGATTTTCATAGTCTAATCCACCACACACTCCTTTGACACTGCAGTCATTGTTTCCACTGGAATTTCTTCAAATGGAGCATACTTTGTACCAAGAAAATGAAAAGCAATTTGTTTTCTATTACTTGAGGTATAGAAGGGAGTTGTTTATACTGTGCAATCATTCCCACAATTGCCCACCTCTCACTTCCTGTTTACTTCTAAGTTGAGAAACATTGGAAACTCCATCCTAGCCCCAACCTGTTATGCTGCTTCTTAATCTTTTCAATGATAGATTTTCTTGACAATCCAGCAATTTCTTTCCCAGAAAAAAAAGCACAAACACAAATAAATACAATATTCTGCATGCAATTTGGGGGGTCTTCATAGACTCCTTAATGCCATCCAAAGAGTCCTGTCCTGTGAAGCCGGATAAAGAACTCTACCCCGGGGCAATCCCATA
The DNA here is from genome assembly GCA_963574415.1 of Tarsius wallacei. Taxonomy (NCBI): domain Eukaryota; kingdom Metazoa; phylum Chordata; class Mammalia; order Primates; family Tarsiidae; genus Tarsius; species Tarsius wallacei. Next base: position 22,825 of record CAUYQG010059877.1, on the reverse strand, counting down.
AGAAAGTAAAAGATGAGCTGGTTATGTGGTACCTCTATGAGGCTTGAAACCTACAAAGTATTTCACAATGTACTGAAAACTTTATCTGAGGCAAAATTTTTAAGCAAAAAGGAACTTTAAGGGGGAGAAAAAGCTATTTAGATTTCTAATTTCCAATAGTGGTGCTCTTGATTGTTGAATTCGGAGTTTACATAGGGGAAAATCTGAGGAAACTGTGCAAGTCATTATTGTAAAAGACTCATTTTACATGCAGTGTTTTAGTAACAACCCTTTTCCAAATAGTTGAAGGTTTTAATTTAAAGAATTTCTCTACTGATAATGCCATTTATTTTAAGAGCAGTTAAAGTGTAAGTGGAATGGATACATAAATATCCCTTAAAAGCAAATTTATACTTGCTAAGATCACCAAAATGCAAATCTATTAAAAATAGACCTTGTCTTTAATGTTTATTTCACATTATCTAAGTACATCCAGTTATGCAAATTTACATTTTATTTTCACATCCTTGTGTTTCTGATATACACATAACAGGACAAAAACACATTTGCAATATTCAGCCTGTATAACCCTGCTTGTAGAAAACAAGATTTTCGGCTGCCTTATTCTTCTGCACATGTACAAATAAAATTCTAAAAATTGGCGTGGAAATAAAATCTGGTGAGAGAGAAAACTGACTCAATTTTTATGAACCCGATTTTTCAAATATCTTCTAATTGTTGAATTACATACCCTTGGAAGCTCTTTAAAACATTTCAAGAGGCTTCCTTGTTTCTAAAGTACGTAATCTGTATGCTGTTGAAATCAGCTTCACATCAATAACGCCTAAATGTTGTCATTAAAATATCCTATGATATTTTTAAAAGTGATAATCAACATTATTTTCCTTCTTTTGTGAAAATATCTTGCCAGACTAGACAACAAGCAATTATTTCTTCAATTAGGCAAAGAGAAAGGACAGACCAGTACAACACAGTACTAATTTTAAAGGAAACAATGACATTGAAATAAAGAATTTAAACTTTTAGTTACAATTTTATAAAATTCAAATATATCAGAATCACATTATGATACTAGATGACCGCATGCTCATTCTGTTCAATGTTGCCCATGAGATCGTTCATGTCACTAGCTCCTGGACTTGATCGACTGTTAAAATAGAGAGTGTTTTCAAAGGCGGCCTCTTGAGGTAGCTGCACACGTCTTTTCTTATAAAAGAAATAGGCAGCAAGGCCAGCCCCAGCTAAAATCAGGAGGACCACAATGACGACTACTCCTGCTGTGCTAGAAGGTGGTTTGGAAGGGTCCATCTTCCTTGAATCAGCTATAAATAAATAAAAGCATTAGGGAAAAGGTAGGGGGAGACAGAAGGTTGAACACTATGGAGAAAATACAAATTTCCTTGTTGAAAAACTAATATGAATATTCTTTCAAGTCTTTTAAAAGTTGGAAGTCACTTTGGTTAAATTGATGCATAGATTTCATCTATTACTATGAACCCCTTGGCCAATGATGATTTGCCCAAGCAAGAAGATATGGCATTTATAGCGTGACATATCTGGTCCATCTGAATATTCAGGACACCTTCTATACTGAGGATCTCTAATAAACAGTTACATGAAACGTGAAAAAAAATATTCTTTCAAGTGATATTTGTCAAACAGAAATGCAAAGCATGAAAACTAGAGTTCATATGACCTACAAGACTATTCAGAATGTTAAGATGATTATTCAGCTGCAAGAATATATCATCTGTCTATGTAGCATTGAAATAGTTAATCAATGTTTTTAAAATACATTTGCCTTATTTCAAAATAATTTAAGGTTACTTACAAATACATTACAAAAAAGATAAATAAAATAGTAATGATGATAATAATGATAATGACAGGCAAATGAAAAAATTAGAAAAAAATGGAAAATGAGAATATAGGGGATTTGAATTCATAATTAGCAAGCAAATAGCATCCATTAAGTGCCACTGGTTAATAAGAACATTATAGGCAAACCGTAAATCTCACTTTGAGATTTTTTTAGCAGTCCACAAAATGAGTGAAGTAGAATCAGTTACCTAAATCAAGTTGTTATAAAAATGTAAACAAAAAACTTTGCTAAGAACGAAAAAACTAGAGATTCTTGAGAAAAAAATTCTTCCACAGATTCCCTTTTGCTCTTCATAACAGAGCAAGAAATATCTTCAATAACTTCTTCTGGTGGAAACACCAACCTGACTACAAAGCCTGTTTTTGTAAAGAATCATTCAAGGTAGGTTGATAGTATATTGACAAAGGCTAGTTTAGCTCAAGCAATTCTACGGAGAGTGCAAGGTAGTCAGAGAGCATTATTATGGTTCTTAAAACAAATTGTCTGAATGTATTACTAATACAGAACTTGAAATTCTTTTTTTTTTTTTTTAAAGCAGGATTTATTGAGAGGACAGAAAAGCCCCCACAGTGGGAAGAGACCCGAAGAGGTTGCCCTGAAATTCTTACCTTTTGAATTCTTACCTTTATTATCTTGTGTTGTAGCCAATGTATGAGTAGGCTCAGCATCAACAACTGTAAAAAGAGAAAATAATTTAATATTTATAAACAAAGAACAGAGTACCATATGTTCTCACTCATCAGCGGACCTTGAACAATTATCCTAATACTATAAGAAAGGGATTGGCAGTAGTAGGAAACTGCCAAGGAAGGGAGGGGCACACCTTATCAACAAGGGTACCTGCATAATGAACATTTGTATGCCTAACCCTGAATCATACCCCACATCTTTAAAATAAGAATAAATAAAATTTTAAAAAACCCAAACCGGGCGCAGTGGCTCAAGACTGTAATCCCAGTACTTTGGGAGGCCAAGCTGAGAGGATTGCCTGAGTCCAGGAGTTCAAGACCAGCCTGGGCAACTTGGCAAGACTTCATCTCTACAGTTATTCAAAAAATTAGCCGGATGTAGTACTGCATGCCTGTAGTTCCAGCTACTTGGAAGGCTGGAGTGGAAGGATCACCTGAGCCCAGCAGGTCGAGGCTGTGGTGGCTCTGAGAGTGCCACTGCACTCCAGCCTGGGCAATAGAGTGAGACTCTGACTCAAAAAAAAAAAAAAGAAAAAAGCCCAAATAATGGCATATAGATAGTGAATATTATTTGGGTCAATAATACATGGAATCCTCCATATGTCACTTATGTGACATGATATAATATGATATGATAGAGACAGAGATGAAGATACAAAAACAGAAAGAAAAAAAATCTGCATCTTTATCATGTCTCTATCTACTTACCTATCATCTATCTGTCTATCTGTCATCTCACTATCTACACCATAGCATGATCCTACCGCTGTAAGGAGAGTCTGAATATATGAAAAGATTTAACAATGTAATTTTCCAAGTTGCATTTGAGTCACTGATACCCTTAAAATCTACCCAATCTACCCAGACGTAAAGCATTCTAGGCTAGGGAACTTGAAATTGGCCCCACTGAAGCCTAAGGTGTTTGAATAAAAAGTAAAATAAGACTCCAACATTGCACTGGAGGGTGTGGTACCTTAGAACAGAGTTTAAAAAGACTAAAGATCTGCACAATTCTAAAATGATAAAACCTCCTGGGGAGACAGGGTTAGTTTACCCAACTCACTCATTTAAATCTATGACCTAATCAATAATTTTATTTATTGGGAAGGATATTATGTGAGGTGGAATGGCAAAAAAAATTGTTAAAGTCCAGAAAGAGATACATTGTGAGCATTTGACACTATTAATTCCCCAGTCCCCCTCCTTTCATGGTCTTGCACTCGGTCTCAGAAGGAGACTGAATTGGTCTGACATGACTCATTCCACAGCCGATTCTGATTCCTCTCCAGAACGCTGGTCTCTTCTGGTTTGGGCTGATAATTGCTCTACTCACTTCTCATCCAGTAAGGCTTTGTCTGCAACTTGGGCTCTCTCAACTGCTTGCAGCTTGGTGAATCCATATGCAGGGATATCCCATTACAAATGTATTGATAAACCCACATCATTACGTCATCTAAGCAGACAGCATCTCTCACTCAGAGCTGCAGGCAGCAGTGGATCACCATGGCAAAATGGATTTTTCATGGATAAAGGGAGAGAGCTCGCAATGGCCCCGTAATCACATTATAATCCCACACCTGATACCATTTGAAAGAAATAGTGGCCACTGAATATGTGTACCACATGACAAACTTCTTACTTACTTTTTGGTCTTTTACAAATATATCCTTTGTAGGAAGAACAGTGAATGTTACTCCAAAACCCGGAAGATGCATGTAAAGCTACACAATCATTCCGTTCACCAGAGGGATCCCCTGTGTTCCAGTTGACAAAGGAGACTGGATTGCTATTTATCCAGAGCCACTTTCCTGGTTATCAAATAAGACAAAGAAAAGCAGAAGCTAAAAGTAACCTCTCTTATAATAAGTTCAGTTTATTTGTACAAAATTTCTAAGTATGTTATTTTTTACTAGAATCAACAGTCATTTATAATCAGACTTTGAATAGGCAAGACTATAATGACTAATTATTACAGGGAAGAAAATCAAGAAGAATATGTTTATAATATAGCTTTAGTTGAAAATTTATTTCTAATTAGTATAAATATTTATACTTATCTTTCCCTAGTTGTTTTTTTCTTGGCCAAAAAAAAAAAAAAAAAAAAAGAAAGAAAGAAAGGAAAAGAAAAAGAAAATGCTTTTTAAAACTTCTTAAACTAATTTAGTTACAGAAGATATGTTTTAATCAACAACTTTGATGACAGCACAATATGAAAGTCACTTAAACTTTCAGTTCTTATCTCAAGTAAAAATATGAGTTTGAATTTTCAAAGTCTTCATGAATTAATCATTATTTAAGGTACACTTTGTGGAAATGAAACCTTGTTTTACATACAATGTTTTGAAGTATTTGTGATTGAACAGTTATTCTGCAAAAATTACCTTCAACATTTTTGAACAATCCTATCCAAAAATTGGTTTTACTTTTAAGTGGCTCAACACGATATGACAGAAAACTGGATTCAGCAGTACTTTCAATGGAAACCAGAGATGAACCTGCAAAGTATAAAAAGCAAACATGATGGGTGTACATTTAAGTAGTTGACAATATTTTCATAAGTGTTGATATTAAGAGCTATAGCAATCACCCAATATCACCATTTAACAGGAAGAAGTTCAAAAGATGGATGCTCATCTTCTCAGAATTTTAGTTTTTATTCTGAAAATGTAATTTTCAGCATCATTAGCACCATTTGAGTACAAGCACGGAATTGGTTCCTGCAGAATATTCAAAGATATGTAGGATGTACAATATATCCTGAGAAAGGTATGGTTCAATGATCAATCATAGGAGTACAAAGGAATATCATAGGAGAGAAGTTAAGCACAATATGCAATAGACATGTCAAATATTCATTGTAGCCACTAAAAAGGAAGATAGATAAAAGAGAATTTAAGTAGAGTAGAGCATGAAATTTCAAGTAAAAGAGATAGAAAATAGTTTCAGGAGGAAGAAGCAGTGATAACACGAAAGACAATGAGAGAGGGAAGCATAGAACTTCTTCAGGAACAAAGATGGCTTGGTTTGGCTGGAGTGTGGTACCAATTTGGTCAATGGGCAAAAAAAGACGTGGGTTAGGTCTCATTGCAGAAGGCAGGAAATCGGTATTTAGGGGCAATGTGATGATAAAGAACAATTAGTTTTTTTTTTTCTTTTCAGGCAGCAGAATGATGCAATGTACTACAGGAGTATTAATTCAGCTGTTATGTATAAGACCATTCAAAGTAAGGAAAAGAAACTGGATGGGCAGTTAGGTGACTATGGAAGTGGCAAGTTACATAAGATTAAGTGTTAGCATTAGATATTATAGTAAAAATCGATAGCTTTTCAATAATAACGAAGTATTAAGTATTTCATGCCAAACATTTTTCTTTAGACTTTATAAACACCATCACATTACATTTTTATAATAGCCTCATTAAGTAGGTACTATTGTGACCTCATTTTATGGATAAGAAAACTAAAACACAAAGGATAGGTAATTTTCCAAGAGCTGAATGCTAGTAGAGAGCTGAGTCATGGTATGACCCAGGCTTTATGAATCTTGTGGGAATGCACTTAACTATATGCCTGTATCCCATATTACTGAATTCTGAATTATCCCTCTAATGATTGTTTCACAGTATGATAACTTAATCCCTCACTGAATATATTTCACAGACATTAGTCATTTCAAAGTATTTGTGACACATTTTGAGAATGAGAATCATTCATTTCATTTACTGGAGAAAATAATCACCTAAAATTGAAAACAAAGTTTCTACATATTCACTGCAAAATTTCCTTTAAAAAATTATTTAGCAACATGAACAAAAACTTTTTTAAATTATAAAAATCCAAAGCAAATATCAGAAATGGCAGAATAAGTATAAAGAATAAATTATTTCCTCTATGAAAGCAATGAGAATGCTAGAAAATTTCTCAAAACCAACTTTTTCAAGATACTGAAAATTAACCAAAAGCCTGCAACAATCCAAGAAGCATGCATACAAGACAAGTGATTGAATCTTGGTAAGTAATAACAGTGAGTTTTATAGTGTTTTAAAGTGTCCTAATCCCTTTGCCTTCTTTCTAGCTCTCTTTCTGCCTTAAAAACCAATAGCCCCACAACCACAATGAAAAACCCAGTCTAGAAAACAATAGAGAGGTTAGAATGGGATTGGAGCTATTTCCAAGTTCCATTCTCAAATAATTTCCTGATAGTTTCTTAGAAAACCCCACTTGCAAAACTTGTCTTTATTTGACTTGATTCAGAATTCACTCAGTGCAAACAGACTTCCCCCTGGAAATGTTTGTCAAAAACTATCAGTGGTAATTGTCTAACATGATAACCACCTGTGGCAGTAATAATAGTTGGGGTAAACAGTAAGCTAACCAAAAACTTAATGAGATATTCAAAAGGGACTTTAAAGAGCGCTTACATATTCCTGGGAATCTCGAAGGCCACAAACACACATTGGGTATGCAGATGTCCAGGGTTGTGGGCATGTATAAGAAAGACTTGAGAAAATCCTAAGCTCTCACTTTTGGCTGACCTTGAGGCTCTGCATAAGCAGGAAGTGAAGGCTAAGGCAGAGTTTTAAACTGCCTGGACAAGCATTGAAGGCACATATAGATCAACACACAGACAGAATCCCTCAGCAAAACCAGCAGACTTATTAGTTCTAGGCACTTATAAAAATCTGGGCCTACCACAGCTAGAAGATATACACCTATACACGTAACAATCATGTTGTCAAAAGATAAAGAGAGAGTCTTAAAATCAGCAAGAGAGAAGTGACACATCATGTGCTGGCAGAAACCATGGAGGTCAGAAAGCAGTCAGATGATATATCCAAAAAGATGAAAGAAAATGTCTATCGACTAGGAATTTTCTATTCAACAAAGCTATCCTACAAAAATGAAGGAAAAATTAACATATTCCTTGAAAAGAAAAAAATTTTTTAAATTGTCACTACAAGAAATACTAAAGAGAATACTTATGGCTGAAATGAAAGGATATTTAAAACTAACTCAAATCCACATAAAGAAATAAAGAGTATCAGTAAAGATAACTACATGGATAAATATAAAAAGCAATATAATGTATTTTTGGGTTATAACTCTTTTTATCTCTTCTGATTTAAAGGCAACTGCATAAAACAATAATTGTAAACCTAAGTGGCTAAATGCACCCTAAAAAATTAACTTTATTTGACATTTTTTTACTTCAAGGGGAAAATCATTCATCTTTGTCATGTCTATTTGAATCTTATTTTGTTTTTCTTCACAAATATAATAACCAGATATAAATATTTTCATATTAATGGTAAAACAAAATGGTTCCTGGGCACTTGTAAAACCTGAGCTTCGCAGTGATAAGAGGTGAGTACAATACTCTGGACAGCTGAGAATGACAAGCCTAACAACTTAGAATATTAGCACAGAAAGATAGTGTTATCAGTGTCATAGGACACCAGAATAGATGATTATGGGATTTTCTTTCAGGAAATGTGGCACTTACCCATTCGAAGACATTCCAGAGAAGCTTGGCCCCAGTTCCTTGTATATGAGGACTCAATATAGTAGCAGTGACCTTGAAAAGGAATCCACGCAGTGTGCTCTGACTCTGGGCATCTGCCAGGCAGTTGTGGAGGTTCAGTGGCAGGGATTTCTGTTAATAAAAAGACATTTCAATAAAGCAAAACCTGAAGTTTCTTTAGTATGTAGAATAATACTTTAGCAGCTAAGGCAAATGTTATCACCTAACATTTAAAAAAAAATGGCAACTTCCAATGGTTTAATTTGAATCCACTATTTTTATTATTGAGTTTTCTTGTACTTTATCATTTTTTTCATTTCAAATATATTTCAATAGACTGCATTATGGTATAGTGGCAATTAATCACATTCATAGTTAAGACTATAGATCTATAGATACCTACAAAAATAAGTTTTAAAAGTTACCTCAAAAGAATTTGTAAAGAGATTTCCCTTTCAAGTCACTCTTTCCTGGGATCCTAATCCCTATAACCCCTTCTTAATTTTTTTTTTTTTTTTTTTGGAGTTGGAGTCTCTCTCTGTTGTCCAGGCTGGAGTGCAGTGACACACTCATGGCCACCACAGACACACCCTGCTGGGCTCAAGTGATCCTTCCGCCTCAGCCTTCCAAGTAGCTAGAACTACAGGCACGTGCCACCACATTCAGCTAATTTTTAAATTTATTGTAGAGATGAAGTCTCTCCAAGTTGCCCAGGCTGTTCTCAAACTCGTGGGTTTAGGCAATCCACTCACCTCAGCCTCCCAAAGTGCTGGGATTATAGGCGTAACCCCAGTCCCTTCTTAGTATTAATGGCACCTGTGATATAACTGAATGCTATAATTACAATTCCAGAACTGTGTCAGTAATATTGATTCTGATGAATCTATATGCATTCTGATAAAATCCCTTTGATTAAAATGTGTTGTAGACACCAAAAGTAAGTGAAATGTACTGGAGAATTTGTCATCATCAATTTAGAGGATAAATCAGTAATACACATTCAGAGGTTTATTAAGAAGCAAATAAACTCTGGAAATGAAGAAATTTTCTATCTCCTTTATTTGATATATGTATACTGGTTTATAGCCAAGACAGTCTTTTGTTAGGTAAAGGAATATGTTTATCTTTTTCTTAGCTAACCAAGACACACTACTGTTTAACAATATCAACGGTGGTGTGTAGCAGCTTATTCAGAAAATTTCAAACCCCCTGGTTGTTGTTATATATTTGATTACCATGTGATCTTTTGCAGAGAAAAAAAAAACTTTCATTGCAAGGTGCTGTCTTCCAGAAGCCATCAAGATCCAGATAAACACATGCTGATTTCAGTTTGGGTTCATCAGCAGCCCAATTAGTGAACCTCACCCTCCATTTATCTGTCCAAGTGTATTCATTATTAGTCTGTAAGAACAAAAGCAAGCATTAACATGGAACCTTGCCTCCTCTAGAAGATACCAGAAGAACCAAGTGAAGAATAACGAGTATATTTAAGACTGCAATTTGACACAGAATGTTGAACATTTGAGAAGAAAAAGAACGCTATAAATCATTTCTATTGACTCAAACTCAGTAAATGCAGCCTTTTTTGAAAATGATTATTTCTTGGACATTCCCAGAAGCACATGCTGGGAAGCTGGACACTGACTAAAGTACGCTATGTACTTCGTATCTATTTATTATGAAGACACAACTATGTACAGAAGTTGTAACTTCGTAATAAATAGATATTTTTTATATTAGTATTGAAGTTATAATAAAAATTAAGTAATTTTCATTAAATTCATGGACCCCTGAGAGAAGCACTAATCTTTTCTGATCTTCTCATTGTTCTGCTGTAGAAACAGCACTGATGATAAATGACTTAGCTAAGGGCATGAGGGTAGTTAACAGAGGAGCTTTGATTCCTTGATGCTCAGGTAGGTGGTCTTCCAACTATACGAATCATGATGTCATATTTTTTAAACAGCTGATGTTTCTATTCCATTTGCACATTTAATTCCTTATTAAATTCAGTCAAATAAATTTATGGTCACACACAAACCAACTGATAACATCAAATATATTATTTATCAATAATATTCTTTTAACAATCTGAAATTGATTTGATAGGTAATGTTTAAGAACAGATGACAAATAACATGAATCGGAGATAAATGAATATTTTAAAGATTCAATTATCCCCCTTTTAATGGCATTGCTTAACTTACCAAGCCAATTACCAGAAATCCAATGACAAAAATCAGAAGCATATGTTATCTCAAGTTAAAATTTTGTAGCATTCTACTATGTTTAATCAAATAATGCTTGCATAATCATTAACTCTATAGTCATAAAAAAGATAATAATACTGCTTTAGTAATATATATAGGTAGAGTGAAAAACTAATCTTTCTAAAAATAAAAACCTATTTTAAACTCATAAGAGAATTGTGAACATGTCTGTGAGAAGAAAATGAATGACTTACCAAGCAACTTAATTATTAAAAACATAGTCCACAGAGACATACAAATGTGTTGCCTACACTTAATTACAGAAATCATTATGGAACTACTTACTTTTAAATTACACTTCCCTTCTCAGGAAATACTCATTGCTTAAGATGCAAATTTCTATCTCTGTATCATGACACTGGACGTTCTGTAAAATCTGAGACTGATCTACTTTTCAGATTTTCCCCCTTTATCTTTTTCTCTTTTCTTGATACTTTTCCTTATGTTCTACCATCCTAGACTACATCTACAAAGTCTGACTTTAAGAAACCTTCTTTCTTGGTCCTCCTCCTTGGCTCAACTGCTCCCTTTTCTCTCCTCCCATGACATTTTGTATATATCTCTTTTTGACACTTCTTATGCTATCTCTTCATTACAGACTGACATATCTAGCTTTCCTTTCCCTCCCTCCCTCCCTTTCTTTTCCTTCCTAGATAGGGTTTCACTGAAGTGCAGTAGCATGATCATAGCTCATTGCAGCCTTGAACTCCTGGCTCAAGGGATCTTCCCATCTCAGTTTTTGGAGTAGCTGGTTTCACAGGAGCATGCCACCATGTGTGGTTAATTTTTAAAATTTTAGAGATGACGTTTTGTTATGTTGCCCAGGCTGGTAACGAACTACTGGACTTAAGCAATCCTCCTGCTTTGTCCTCTCAAAGCACTGGGTAACATATCTATTTCTTCTACGAGGAAGTTTGCTGGTTGATTAGCTAGATGGTTGGATCGAGGGAGGACAGATGGATGACCAGGCATCAGAGAAGACTCATTTTAGGAAGATTCTGGCAACTCTATCACCGCTTTTAGTTTTGTGCCTCAATACCTCAACCCAGGCCATTTCCCTCCAACCTTTTTTCCTCTGTTATAAAATACAGGGAATTAATTGACCTCAATGAAATATTTCTCACATATGAATGAAAGCTTCACAACCTTAGGACCTATGACAACACTAGACTGGCCAAAATAGGAAGTACCTCCTATCCATTACCTGTAACTATGTCCCCGACCTGCTTTCTTAATTCCTATGGTATAATTATAATCATGGCACAGGAAAGAAAAAAGTGAATAAATAAAACTCTTGAGATTCAGAATATAATTGTAATAATCAAAAGAAACAGGAGAGTTAATATCAGTTAGATGAGTCTTAGTTTGATCTCTGACACATATCACCAGCTTGCCAGGTCCTTGAAAGGACTGAATCCTTAAAAAGATTGGGTCTTGTTCATGTTAGTACCATTCTCATTGCACAGCTTCTTACAGAGTGTTCACCAGAATGAACAGAAACAATCTTATCCAACCAAAATTTATCGATCACATCAAGTTATACATGTTCCCAGCATCTTACCAAGTTACTGTTCAGGGCGATCCACACACGTTCATTAAGTGGCTGCATTTGCATCCATACAAATGCATTACTATAGATATCCAGAATGCTAGCAATAAGGGAATTGTAAACCTTGCAAAATTTCTCTGCTTCATGCCATGGTAATTTTAATTTTATGAGTGAGTAGTTGCTTTTACCATATTTAATAAAGCCATCTGTTGGGACTGTTGTTGGAGGATTAGGCAAGGAAGGGTCTGGAATAAAAAGATTATTTTCATTAGCATAATCAATAAACAGTAATTGAGCACCATCGGAACATGACTACCATCTCTCATCCATCACAAAAATAATCAGAATCGCATAAGCCCAAACATTCAGCTGTTAAAAATATGTTCATGAGTCATTTTCATAGCTCATGGCCAGGTTTCATCCTCTGGCTATTATTTGCTGACCAAGAAAAACAAAGCTTTATTTTTTAATCAGTATGTCTGATTAAATTAAATAATTTCCAAGCTGTATTTAGAATATGAAGGCAGATATATGATCAAGTTTCCCAACTAAAAAACAAAAAGTATTACAAATTCAGTACCTAGATGAAAGAAATGCCATGGTTTAATCCTAGAAATTAAAGAACATCAATCAATCATTGTGCCATTGCTAATCTTTATTTTTCCATCCTGGCCAAATGTCAAGGTCAAGAACAGTCCTCCTTCACCACTCCCATTTGTTCTACTCCATCCCTAAGTTTGTGTCTATTTGACTCTACCTGTGAGTCATACACCTTCAGAAAACTGGTTTAGGGTTCTGGAACGAAGCCATACACTAGTCTCTGGCTTGTTTAACCTTGATCTCAAGGTCAAGCTTTACTCTTGATGATTTCCTGTGCCCTTCACCTTGCCAGATCCTTGAAGGCACCGGGGCCTTGAAAGATTGGATTTTATTCATGTTCATGGTGAACCTCCCCATACCTTATCCAAACCGACTCAGGTGTTGGACCCCCTACAAGCCAGAGTCACTTCAGCTTTCTGATCATTCCACCTCAAGCTCTTAACATGGGTTTCTCATCACTGCATTTTTGCCCACTTGTACTCTGGGCCACTTCAATGTCAAAACTCCCAAAAGACCTTGTTTCTGCATGCCTTACCTGATGAGCTAGGGCAGAGGTCAGCAAATAACAGCCAGAGGATGAAACCTGGCCATGAGCTATAAAGGCTTTTAAGTGTGGAAGGAGGTGATGGTGGTTGCAGGGGGAGTCAAAGAAGAATTATATTTCAGGACATTTAAACATCATATGAAATTTAAATTTGCGTCCACAAATAAAGTTTTATTGGAACACAGTCACATTCAGTTGTTCAGGTATTGCCTATGACCACCTATGACCACAGCAGAGTTGAGAATTTACAACAGAGACCAGATAGTCCCCAAAGTCTAAAATATTTGCCATTTCACTCTTTATCTTGGTGTAGGAATCTACATGTTTTTTGTTACCAGTTTTTGCCTTGGCCAATTATTCAGTGTGTTCCACTTTATACCAACTTAACCCACCATCTGCCTTGTTCTGCACTACATAAGTGTCGTACTTTGATCATGCCTGCTATTCAACGACTTCATTTCTGCAAACGAGAGGAGGGCCACCTCCCCTTTCTTCTGCTGTTGCTGTCATCTTGTGTTGACATAATATCATCAAACCAAGAAACCCTAGCCAGGACCCTAAAAATGTTACAGCCTGTCTGGAACTGAACAACTTTACATTGTTCCAAGGTGGGAAGATCTGGACTTGCATTAATACAATTGGAAAACTGGCCATTGAGAGTGCCAAATGAGGTTTGAGGTAAAGATAAACAAAACAAACAAACAAAGCAGCAGTTTTATGGGAAACTATATGCAACGAGAAATTCAGTTCCTCTGTCCAATTTGCTTATTTTTAAAAACATTTATAGAAGAAATTATAAGGGGAAAAACTGAAATATTGAGCGATTAAGTTTAGGTGGTTGGATCACAGGTAGTTTTTCAAATTTTTCTCTTCTTTGTGTGTTTCTGTATTTTCTACAATTTTAACAAAAAAAGTGTTAACATGTTACCTATTCTTTAAAATAGTGTTTATTGCCGGGCTCGGTGGCTCAGCCTGTAATCCCGTGCTTTGGGAGGCTGAGGTGAGCGGATTGCCTGAGCCCGCGGGTTCAAGACACACCTGGGCAACTTGGCGAGACCTCATCTCTACAATAAATCAAAAAATCAGTTGGGCATGGTAGCGCTTGCCTGTAATTCTGGCTACTCGGAAGGCTGAGGCGGAAGGATCGCTGGAACCCAGTGGGTCGAGGCTGCAGTGGCCAGGAGCGGCCACTGCACTCAGTCTGGGCGACAGAGTGAGACTCCAACTCAAAAAAAACCAAACAAACAAATAAAATAGTGTTTATTTAAAGGGAGATGGGTAGACAGACGGAGACAGATAATGTGTGCATTTGTTGAGGTTTTGAAAAACACAGCAAACTACAATGAGGGGACTAAAGTTGCCCTTAATTCCATTCTCAGGAGACAACTCTTATACCTATTTTGATGCATTTCCATAGTCTTTTTTACTCTTGCTTTTGAAGGGGATTAATAGTTTTTTAAAAAAATAATTTACAGTTTATAAAATTTTACATGCTACCCTTTTTCACTTTAACCTTGCAAACCTTTCCTTAAGTCATTCAAAATTTGCAAACCATTGTTATCTGGCAAATATTCTATCACCTGTGTTTATATGAAGAAGAAATGGCATATTCTAAATATGCTTGTGAATCGCCATTTACTTCTAGAAGGAATGTCCCTCCGCTTGGCCCAAAGGACAGAGGCATCGATGGTGTGCTTTGGTATTACTGGTGGTCTAAGGTTCTGGTGCTGTAGGGTATAGTATGAGGAGAAAAATGGTATAACCTGGGATGCTTTTTCAACGAAGAAAAGGTTAGAATTTCTACAGCACTTGTCCATCATCTGAAAATATCTTATGTGATTTTTCAGACATTATCATGAGCTAACCCTAGTTCTCTGATGCCCCCAAAAGTATAGAAAAATCTGATGGGTCTGGGAGAACAAGTACCTTCTGACCTATACTCAACCTCTAAGAGTTGAACTCAGCATGACAGTTATCCTCCCCACCCTCAACCCTCATCTCTGACCTATTTTTAAATTTCTGTCCCTTTTGTGTAGCTAGATGTTTTTACTCTAGTTGCATTAGAACCCAAAATTTGTATAGCCATAATCTTGATTCACAGTAAATATTTATATGCTCTGTGTCTCTTTCATTTACTCATATCCAGGCTTCCTAAGATGAAAAAAAAAAAAAAGCCAACTCAGATCAGAAACCTGCATTTTTTAAAGCATAAAACATAGAATATATAATGAGGCATATATGACGTTTTGTGCCAATGGTTCTCAAATTATAGGAGTTGAACAAAGATATGTTTACTCTGACATTTAAAAAAGGCACATAGGACTAGATGCGGTGGCTCACGCCTGTAATCCCAGCACTTTGGAAGGCCAAGGCAGGAGGACTGCTTGAGCCCAGGAGTTCAAGACCAGCCTAGGCAACAAAGCAATCTCATCTCTACAAAAAAAAATTAAAAAAGAAAATTGGGCCAGGCACAGTGGCTCAAGCCTGTAATCCCAGCACTTTGAGAGGCCAAAGAGAAAGGATTGCCCGAGTCCACGGGTTCAAGACCAGCCTTGAGACTTCGCGAGACTTCATCTCTACAATAAATCAAAAAATTAGCTGGGCGTGGTAGCACATGCCTGTAGTTCTGGCTACTTGGAAGGCTGAGGTGGAAGGATCGCCTGAGCCCAGCAGGTCAATGCTGGGGTGGCCAGCTGTGAGTGTGCACTCCGGCCGAGGTAACAGATTGAGACTCCAACTCAAAAAAAAAAAAAATTAGCCTGGCATAGTAGTTCTAGCTACTCTGGAGTCTGAGGTGAGAGGATCACTTGAGCCCAGGAGTTTGAAGCTGTGGTGAGCTATGATCGTGCCATGGCACTCCAGCTAGGTAACAGAGTGAGACCTGACTCAAAAATAAATATATATATACATAATTGCACAAATTAAATAAAATAGCATAAAATAAAATAGGCACCGACAGATAAGTATCCTAGCTGTCTAACAAAATTAGGGAAAGTTTCAACTTCAAGTTCACCCTGCACAAAACTTTCTGGTAATGATGAGAGAGCAGATTCATGAATTAAGTGTAGAAAATATCACCTGTTCTGTCTGTCACAGGCTTTCATGGATTAAAGCAAGAATCCAACAAATATGTTGCTGTGCCAGGAAATCGATCATATATATATATATGTATATATATATATATATATATAGAGAGAGAGAGAGAGAGAGAGAGAGAGAGAGAGCAGGATTTATTGAGAGGACAGAAAAGCCCCCACAGTGGGAGGGGTCCCGAAGGGGTTACCTGATCATATTTTTTAAAGTGCATTTAAGACCCCAGCTCTTGTAGAAAGGCAAGGTCTGGTAGAACTTACCAGAAGGTATCTGGCATATGTAGCCTCGCTTGCTGTCACAGATATCATCCATCCATTTTCCTGCTTCATTTGATTTGCCTCCAATAATAACAACACAATCAGCCTGTATATTTATGGAGAAAGAATAAGAAAACAAGTAGAATCAATGATTATTTAAATCAATTTGTGAACACATGCAAAACTCATTATTTTAATTTCCCAATTTTAGGATCATCCTAACTTACAGTATGTTCAGTCATCATGACTTTCTCCCCATCTCTCCCCACCTTTCATGCAGGTCCCCTACATTTGAAATCTTGTTATCTGAATTGAAAACCAGACAGATTTGGATAAATGATGGAGATAGGCCTGAGAAACTTTGCTATCAGAAATTTTATGAATTGCTATCAGAACTTAGAAACCAAAGAATCTAGAAGAATATGGTATCCTCTTTATATAAATTCTCACATTCCAAACCCAGAAGTAGGCATCCTATTATGAAAGGGAAATGAACACAACCTATATTTCTCACTGCCAATTTAACTTATAAAAATTTTACTACAGATTTAGAACACATTGTTAGTATAACTAGGAAGTTTCACGTCTTATAATCTTACAGGGGAGTATGCCAGGGCTGGAAAAATACTGTATTTGTTTGGTTGTGGATGTGTTTGCAATGCCAGGTGTCTACAGGAGAGTTTACCAGTCAAAAGTGAACCCAGAAAGTCATGAAACCAGCACTTGTCAGAGTGTTCAGCCAGTGTCAGATGAAGATTTTGACTACAGCATGTGTTGGGCTTTTTACACCCATCAGTTATAATAATTACAGTGTACATTCAAAATGTCTGACACTGTTCTATATATTCCTCATGTATTACCTTCATTTAAACTCACACCCATCCTAGGAGGTAGGTGCTATGATCTTGCCCATTTCATGGATGAGAAAACTGAAGCATAGGGAAGTTAGACAATTTGTCCAAGGTCACAGAGGCAATTAATGAAAGAGCTGGGATTCAAAAATCAGTCATTCTGGCTCTAAGCCTACATCCTACGTGCCAAGCTATATAGCACTGCTTCTCAGTGAGTGAGGAATGCAAGGTGCCGCTGATTAAGAGCAGCAGAGGAAGGGAAGATTGAGCATTGTCTTGAATGGAGGGAAGGCCTGGAACTTCTTTACTAGCCATAACGAAGAGTTAGGCCAACAAGCTAAGGCTGCAGAGCAGAAAGATGGAAAGAACCTCCATTCTAGATAATATGGTGAAATCATTTTCCACCAACTTTAAGACAAACAGTTCTGACACATTCACATTTCTAAAATAAGAGATGTCAGAATTTAATTGGCAGCTATCCTTTCTCAGTGGCACACACAATCATGGTGGATTTTTCAATCCATGGTGTCTTAGATGCAAGCAAATGTTGTAATGAGTCTTTAAGATGCTGGATTTTTTGTCATGGAGATAACGCATTTTCCTTACTGCTTTAAGTGGCTGAGCTGTGTTTTTCATTTACTAGGGCTTCAAATGTCAGTCACTTGCCCTTCCAAAGACCTGAGCGGCTGCTGCTGCCGCCAAACCACATGGAAGTGGTTAGGGGAATGGATACAGCAGTCAGCTCCTGGGAATTTCCTGCAGGTACAAGGCCATGGACTACCTCATCAGTTACACTTGGCCCAAGTGTCAGGAAGTTGGTTTTTGACCATTTAAGTTTCACCTCAATCTTCCTTCCATTTTCCCTTCCCTTTGAAACTTAAGTATAAGAAAAATGAATACTTGAAATATTTACTGTCTGTCTCTCCCTGTGTGTGTGTCTCTGTCTTTCTCTTGCTCTCTTTTACACACACACACACACACACACACACACACACACACACACACATCTTCTCATACTCCATCAGGCATTCATTCATTCTCTTTGGTACATTAACTCTTTTTTCCAAGAACACTGATCCGTTCTAGGTTTGTCTCCCTCATGTGCATTTAACCTAAAACGTTACCCTTCCTTTTCCAATGGGTGAAAGCCAGTGCTGCATGTGTGAAGGACTTCCTCTACACTTTGTTTTCATAGGTGAAATTATTTCTCTAGCAGAAGTCATCAAACTATGGTCTTAGGCCTAATGCAATCTACCACCTGTTTCTGTAAAAAAAAAAGGTTTAGTTGAAACGCAGCCACGCTCATTTGTTGACAAATTGTCTATGGCTGCTTTCATGTTACAACAGCTGAGTAGTTGCAACAGAGATCTTGTGGCTCTCAACGCCTAGGTTTTTCCTTTACAGAAAATGTCAGCCAACTCCTGCCATTCACCACTATCCAAACATTTTGCTTGTCACCGCTTCCTCTTCACATTTCATTCTTTTCCCCAGATCCTTCTTTCCTTTAAGTACTATCTTAGTCAATCTCAGTAGTGATTTCCTGTAATGCCATTCCTTCTTCTCTAACCCTACTGTCCTGCTGGAGTAGAGGAACATGTGTTCCATGCCCATTTCAAGATAGTCTGTCATCTAATTTGCAATGCAGTAGTTTGCTCATTTAAAGGAAGAGGATGGGGCTGGGGAGAGACTGTTGTAGACAGCCAGAAATAAAGACAGGAGACGTGGTCAAATCGTTTTGCTTTTTGCCGGAGCCCCCAAATTTCACTGTGTTTGCTTTTGTAGTTAGCTTCTATTTGTGGTGAACGTGCCAATTTTCCACTTTCTCCTAACATGAAGTTTCCTTTTAAAAGAAATGTAAGCAAAAAGGGAGTCATTTTTTTTTAAATGTTGAGGGTTTTTCAGTTTCCAGTCTGACATGTAAGAAGTTTGAAAGTTGTCACTTCTATCCACAACACAAGAAAAGAGTTGAAGAAAATTGAAAATCGATTACTCTTTTTAAATGCATCAGAAAATGGAAGTCACAAAACAAACAGCTCTCCCCAAATTGGAGAATCAGGTGAGGGGGTGGGGGGTATAGGGACATCCAACTGCCCAGAGCAGAAAATTCCATGGGAACCAATACTGAGGTAGGAAAAACTAAATTGTGAAGTTACAATTTGCTGGAGGCTTGGTGTGAACGAATTTGAGTATTAAAAACTCTGAAGGGAGAGGCAGTCTTTGGGAATCTCCACATTTTTGTGAGTTTAATCTACCGGGTTCTCACAGTGAAGACTAGAGAAAAATCACCTCCTGCTTCCAACAGGAGACACAGAAAAAGAACCATTTTGAAATATACCAGAGCATTTTGTCCATTATAAGACCTGTCTTCAAGAGCAACTATTTTATCAACTTCTGCCCAACTAGGATTTTAACAACCTGGGAGAAGGGAAATGCCCAACTCCAGCCCACTCTAGCCGTCCTGTCTCATCTAAGAGAGAAAATAAACAACACAAAACTGAGAAATACATGTGAAGGTCACAGCCCCAACTCCCTAAAAGACTGAGCCTTAATCCTAGTATTATAGAGTGCTTCCCCTCCCCCACACCTTACTGCCTTATCAGTAGGGTTTCTGTAAAATAACAGGGGGATAAAACTGAAGAATTGTCCCTCTATAATACTATTTTAAAAGACTTTAGAGAAACCCAAACACAACAGGAGAGACAAAAACAAGGACACTAAAGGAAATTTTAGCCTCTGACATCTACAGTGATAGCAAACAGTAGACACGAGCTAACCCTTAGCTAGACAAACATAAACCTCACACTAAAAGTCTATTTCTCCTCAGTTCCCTTTATCCAAAACATCATGTCCAACTTGAAGCATAAAAATACAAGACATACTAAAAGATAAAAAACACAATTTTAAATGAAGAGTAGGCAGAATAACCAGACTCAGATATGGCAGAGATGGTGGAATTAACAGGTTGAAAATGTAAAACAACTGTCAATAATATGCTAAGGACCCTAATGTAAGAACGGGTAGGTAAAAGCAGAGAGATAAAAATGCTAAGAAGGGATTAAAAGGCTAGAAATTAATAACACTGTATCAGAAATGAAGAATATCTTTGATGGGTTCATCATGAGACTGTGGACCTGGGCAAGGAAACAAGTGAGAATGGAACAGAAGAAATATTTGAAGCAATAACAGCTTAGAATTTTCTAAAATTAACGAAGGACACTAAACCAGAGAGCCAGAAAACTCAGAGACCATCAAATAAGAGAAATACTAAAAAACTACATCTAAGTATATCATACTCAAACTGCAGGAAATCAAAGATGAGAATATCTTGAGAGAAGCCGGAGGAAAAAAACAAGAATAGTAAAAAGCAAGAATAGTAGTTACGTTGCAATTCTTTTCAGAAGCCATGCAAAGCAAGAAGATAGGCGAGTGCAATATTTAAAGCGTTGAAAGAAAAAAACCACCAACCTAGAATTCTGTGTCCAGTGAAATTTCCCTTCAAAACTGTACTGGAAACAGAGACTTTCTCAGGCAAACAAGATAAACAACACAAACTGAGAGAATGTGTTGCCAGGACACCTGGCTTGAAAGACATGTTGAATGAAAAAAGAAGAAATAAACAAAGAAAAAATAAGTCTTAAATTTTTATTATCCTTAATTGATCTAAAAGATCAGAGATTGTTCAAAATAAGAATAGCAATAAGGTATTTGGCGACAATAGTTTATGGATAGGTGAAATGAATGACAGCAATGTTATTAGGGACAGATGTTGCTAGGGAATGTTATTAGGAAAAACTTAGGAATGCTTTCGTATAAGGTTCTTGAACTAGCTGGGAAGTGTTATAGTGTTATTTGAAAAATGTAAATATATATGGCAAACTCAAGAGAAACTACTAAAGAAAGTTTTTTAAAAAGTATAATTTGTATGCGGAGAAGAGAAAAAAATAAAATTATGAAAAATAATCATGTAAAACCAGAAGAGGCGGAATAAGAATGCAAGAAAAAAAGTAAAACAAAGAACAAAAAACAGAAAATAATAACAAACATGATCTATATTAATCCAACTATTTCATTAATAATTTTAAATGCTAATGGTCTAACTACACCAACTAAAAGACAAAGACTCATATATTGGTACAAGAAACTCACTTTAAATATAAAGACATACAGATTAAAAGTAAAGAGATAAAGATCTACCATGCTAACACTAATCAAAAGAGAGTTGTACTAACTATATTAATTTCAGACAGAGAAGACTGCAAAGCAAGTAAAGTGATCAGCGATAAAGAGGGGAATAACATAAGGATATAGGGGACAGTTCTCCAAGAAGACATAATCCACAATGTGTATGTGCCTAACAACAGAGCAACAAAATATATAAGGTAAAAACTAACAACTGTAAAGAGAAATAAATGAATCTACAATTAGGATTGGAGACTCCAACACCCCTCTATCGAAAACGGGCAGATATAGCAGGCAGAAAAATCAGTAAGAACAGTTTGCTGAACATATCATCAATTAACTGAATGTCACCGGCAGCTATAAGCTACTTCATCTGACAGCAGCATATTATACATTCTTCTCAAGCTCACTTGATACACTCACAAGACAGACCATATTCTGAGCCACAGAACACGCCTTAACAAATTTAAAAGATGCAGTATACCCCACATCCTTAAACTAAACATTTTTTTAAAGCTCAAAGTGAAAAAAATTAAAAGAATAGAAACCACACAAACTAATCTCTAAAACCATAATATACTTAAACTAGAAATTGGTAACTGCTAGAAAATCCCCAAATACTTAAAAATTAAAGAAAATTTTAAGTCATGAAAAAGACATTGATAGTCATACACAAATATAACTAAAAGTAAGGTAACTGCAGTTTGTCTGAACAAATAAAGTGACTGAAAGGAAATGTCACCGTGAAGTGACCACAGCTTTGACCTACTACCCCTAGTCACAGCTAATCCCAATCTATACTCCTGCTCCAGTCATCTTGTCAACCTCCTTGTTCCCTGGAGCCTTAACTATCAAACACCCTCAACCCTTCATTTCAAAGGTTCTCCACTTATCCTCATTTCCCTACTATTTTTTAGCTACTTTTATCCTCCATCTTGTTTCTGATTCTCTGCTCTACTCCAGAAAACCTTATTTTTTTTTGAGTTGGAGTCTCACTCTGTCACCCAGACTGGAGTGCAGTGGCCGCTCCCGGCCACCGCAGCCTCGACCTACTGGGCTCTGGCGATCCTTCCGCCTCAGCCTTCTAAGTAGCTGGAACTACGGGCGCACGCTACCACGCCCAGCTAATTTTTTGATTTATTGTAGAGATGAGGTCTCGCCAAGTTGCCCAGGCGGGGTCGAACCCGCAGGCTCAGGCAATCCACTCACCTCAGCCTCCCAAAGCACTGGGATTACAGGCTGAGCCACTGAGCCCAGCTAGAAAACCTTTTAGAAAACAAGCATCATTCTACCACAAAACACATATAAAAAGTTCTGTCTCATTCTTTTTATCTAGCTGTATCTAATCTTATTCATTTTTCAAGTCCTGAACTTGTAACAAAATACTATG
>CAUYQG010059870.1:0-12488 GCA_963574415.1 Tarsius wallacei | reverse complement strand
TAATAGAGAGAATAAAAAGAATTGAGGAGAGACAAGAGGAAAATAGAAAGGCATTAATAACTGAGATAACAGCAGTAAATAATACTGTGAATGAAATAAATAATAAACTGATAAGCATGGAAAGCAGAATTAGCCAAGCAGAAGAAAGAATCTTAGAGCTTGAGGACTAAAATATAGAACTAACCCAAATTGTCAAAAACATAGAAAAGAAGCTTAAAAAGACAGAACAAAACCTTCAAGAGATGAGCGATTACTTCAAGAGGCCAAACCTGAGAGTAACTGGAATTCCTATGGCAGAAAGAGAGACAGAGACCACACAAACATTGCATGAAACTATTTAAGAAAACTTTCCTTGTCTCATCAGTGATGCGACCATTCAAACACAAGAGGTTCAGAGAACCCCTGCAAGACAACAAATGAGAAGACCAACTCCTAGACACATAGTAATTAGCCTAAACAAAATAGATATAAAAGAAAAAATTCTAAAGGCAGCAAGAAAAAAAGGTCAGACTACCTACGGGGAAAGACCAATTAGAATAGCAGCAGATTTATCTACAGAAACACTTCAGGCTATGAGAGCTTGGAGCCTAATCTTCAAAGTTCTCAAAGATAAACAATTTCAACCAAGAATAACCTACCCAGTTAAACTAAGCTTAGTCAGTGAGGGTGAATTAAAATCTTTCCCAGACATTCAATCTCTAAGAACTTATGCTGCCTCTAGACCAGCTCTGCAAGAAACACTTAGGAAAGTATTAAACACAGAAGACAGGGAAAAAAGAACAACAACGTTCTTCACAAGAGTACAGGAAAAAGATGGAAAACACACATGAATCAACCCAATAATCAAAAGAAAGACAACAAACAAACAAGAACAGCAATAACTCTTTAGAAACCTCATTACAGGGATAAACTCTCACATTTCAATAATTAGCCTGAATGTGAATGGACTAAATGCACAACTGAAGAGACATCGAATGGCAAAATGGATAATATATCATCAGGCAACAATATATTGTCTCCAAGAGACTTATCTCACCAGAAAGGATACTCACAGACTCAAAGAGGATAGAAAGCAAAATTTCAGGTGAACGGAACGCAGAAGAAAGCAGGAGTTGTGATCTTAATATCAGACAAAATACCCTTTAAGCTATCAAAAATTTAAAAAGATACAGAAGGTCACTATATAATGATAAAACGTTCAATACATCAACAAGAAATATCCATCCTAAACATATATGCATCAAACATAGGAGAACCGACTTTTATAAAGCAGCTTCTAGGCAAACTTAAAAAAGATATTGACTATAAAATTTATGACTACACCTGGCCTGAAACTCAGAAGTGGCTTACCATTACTCCTTTTTTTTTTTTTTTTGAGTTGGAGTCTCAGTCTGTTGCCCAGAGTGAAGTGCAGTGGCCGCTCCCGGCCACCACAGCCTCGACCTGCTGGGCTCCAGCGATCCTTCCACCTTAGCCTTCCAAGTAGCTGGAACTACAGGTGCGTGCTACCACACCCGGCTGATTTTTGTGATTTATTGTAGAGATGAGATCTCGCCAAGTTGCCCAGGCGGGTCTCGAACCTGCGGACTCAGGCAATCCACTCACCTCAGCCACCCAAAGCGCGAGATTACAGGCTGAGCCACCGAGCCCGGCTACCATTACTCCTTAGTATAAAAGTCTTTAGCATGACTACAAAGTTTCTTATATTTCTGATCTCTGTTTCCATTAACAATTTGATTTTGTGATCAAGCTTACCTTTCTCTCCCTGGTCCTATCTGCTTGAACAAGTTTTCCATGTGTTCATTAATTGCATCATGTTTTCATCTTCCACAAAACCTGATATGAGTTGTCTACAAATTATTGCTAATTTTATCTACATCAAGCTCCTGCACCTGGTTAATGATAGTTAGATGAAACATTTGTATTACAAATTCTCAGAGAACAATGCAATTTTTCTACTTCCCTGTTCCCATCCCTTTTTGGTAGCACTTCTTGGATTTGATATTTTTTAGTTTACTTGTAAGATTGGTTGACTGATACCTATCTTCCCCACTGAGTTTTTTATATCCATGTGTTGAAAGTGCATATCTGATTTTTGTTTCCAGTTTATTACCAACTTCTATTATAGTGTCTGGCTACTTATTATAATAATAAAGCTGCAGAAAATGAGACAATATGGTGTTGGTGAAAGAATAGACAAATAGATTAATGAAGTAAAATAAAGAGTCCAAGAATCCCACATAAGTACAGTCAACTGATCTGAGATAGTATGTAGGCAAAAAGGGAGAGTTTCCAGGGACTATAGCAATTTAATAAACTTGAGAAAACAGTCTGTTTTACACCTCCTGCCCTTCAACTTGTGTGGAATGCTGTCACCCAGCTGGTTAAAAGCAGTTCCTGACAGACCCCAGAAACTTATAGATGACTCCAGATGAACTTTCCTCATTACTCTGTGAAAGGTTCCACCCCTGAGAGGAGCTATGTCTCCAATACCATAACATATGACCTCTGTGTCTCATAACCCGGACCCCTACTATACATGTGATGATACACCATCTCCATCGCCTCATAAAACCTTTCTGTCACTTTCCCTTGAGGAGACATTGCTTTGGAGAATACTCTTAGTATTCTCCTCACTTGCTCCAAGTAATAAAGTATCTATTCATAAGAACCTGCATTCTCATGTAGAGTCATTTGTTACTCACCAGGCAAACAAATCCTGTTCTTGTTGGGTAACAAAAAGATTGAAAGAAATTGAGAGAAGATATTTTTCAACAAATGGTGCTGGAAAAACCAGGCATTTATATGCAAGATAAATAAATGAACAAGCATACAAGTAAACAAACAAACAAACAAACAAATAAATAATCTAGACTGCTATGGGAATGAGCACTAAGAAGTCTTCAGGGTATGTGTCTGGGATGGTTGAATTGCAGTTGGCGTACATACATTTTAGGAAGGGGGAATTTAAAAAAACAAACAAAAAACCAACAAGCAAACCAAAAACATAAATCAATACATGTGAGATTTTCACCGATGGAACACCTCCAAGCGGGGTTTATAAGTTACAGTTGGACTCAAAGATTTCTTGGCTGACAATTTGTAGGTTCTATCTAAGGATAAGAGCAATGACCCAGGATATCTGGTGGAAGAAATATCTAAGCAACATTCTGAAGAAGCTGCATGACTTCTTTTAACTGCTTTTAGTAAAATGTGAGAAGAAAGGCATGACTTAAAGATGGAATTTAAAATTAAAAGGGAAGCAGAACATAAAGATTAAGAATTCCAATCAACTAGACCAGGTAAAGAATAAAAAAAGCTTTTTCAAGGGAAATCACCAAGGGTGGTGCCAAGGTACCTTATGATAAAGAGATTGGCATCTAGATGGAAGCCAGTTACTATTCATTAAGACAAGGGAACAATGACACCAATGGTATTTCAGGGATCTTCAAGGCTGCAGCCCATCACAGGCCCAGAGTGATGGGGCCTTGAAGTAGAACTATTTAAAGAACTGGCCAGGATGCTCCTGGGACATTGGTATTCTCTGTCTAGTGCCTCCTGGGTCTCTGTTCCCCAGAAGGTATTTGAAGGTATTTAGGCCCTGTTACCCTTTCCTTCTTTCCTGCTTCCTTTTGTAATAGGAATGTTTGTGCTGTGCCTGTCTCATCATTGTATTTTGGAAATATGTAACTTGTTTGATTTCTAGTGCAGTGCATCTCAGTTTCCATAGCTGTTGTTTAAACAGGCCAAGGTGCAACTCTGACCACTAGTCTACGGACACAGCCAGTGAACCTTGATAGCACCCATGTGGTTCTAATCATGCAGGTTCACAGAGTGAGAGAGCTGTGGAGCCATGGCTGCTTCCACCTAGATTTCAAAGGATGCCACAGACAGCTCTCCCAAGGGCAATGCCCAGTGGCACTGTGGGGTAGGGACTACTGCAGAGTTATCCACCAGGGAAATGCCTTGTGGAACTGTGGGAGCAGGGCTGCCCCTAAGACACCAGAACAGTACAACCACCAACCTGCAGCTCCAGCCTGGGAAAGCCTCAGGCATGCGAATGCAATCCTAGAGAGCTGTGAGGGCTGCATCCAGCAAAGTCATGCGTGTGGGGCTGCCCCGGGCCTTGGAGACCAAACCCCATGCCAGTGTATCCAGAAGGTGGAACATAAAGGCAAAGAAAATCATTTTCAAGCCTAAAGATTTAATGTTGTTTTTTCTGTTGTGTTTTGAAGGTATTTAGGCCCTGTTACCCTTTCCTTCTTTCCTGCTTCCTTTTGTAATAGGAATGTTTGTGCTGTGCCTGTCTCATCATTGTATTTTGGAAATATGTAACTTGTTTGATTTCATAGGCTCACAGCTAGAGTGACATTTGTCTCAGGATGAATCATGCTGTGAGTCTCACATATATCTGATTTAGATGAGACTTTGAACTTATACTTTAGAGTTGATGCTGAACACCTTAATACCTTTAGGGTTATTGGGGTGAATAAATGTATTTTGCATGTGAGGAGAACATTAATTTGGGGGGGCAAGAGGTGGAATATTATGGTTTGAATGTGTCCCCCAAATTCCTGTGTTAGAATCTTAATCCAATGCTGCAATATTGGGAAGTAGGACCTAATGGGATATGTTACGGTCATGAGGATCCTGGCCCCGTGAATGGATCAATATGAGTATAGAAAAGCTGTCCTTGTTGTTATTGTTGTTGTTGTTGTTGTTGTTAAAAAGATGTGGGGTACACATCATGATTAAACTACATAGGTAGGTTGCATGCACGTGAGGGCTGGACTTCCAACTGGCTTTCCTTCCCCTGGTAGTAGACCTGGTATACTTTGTGTTGTTGCATGCCTCCACCCTCTGTCCTCTCCTTCCCCTAGCAGTACCTTGTGACTGCCAATCTCTCCCTTATGTTCATGTGGTTATTGTTCAGGGCCCACTTATGAGTGAGAACATGCGGTATGCAGTTCTTTGTCTCTGTGACGGGTCCCTTAGTATGATGGTCTCCAACTCCATCCAATTTGTTGTGAAATCCATGATTTTGTTCTTCTTTATGACTGTGTAATATACCAACATGCATATATATTCCGTTTTCTTTATCCGGTTTATTTTCAATGGACAGTAGGGTTGGTTCCATGTTTTTGCTATCGTGAATAATGCAACAATAAACACACATAAACAGGTATCTTCTGGCAGAGCAACTTATGTTCCTCCAGGTATAATACCAGGAGAGGAATTGCTGGATCATATGGAAGGTCAATTTTTAGTTATTTTAAGAATCACCACACTGCTTTAAACATTTTTACAAGGCTATAGTAGCTAAAATAATCTGGTTTGGGTACCAAAATAGACAAATAGACCAGTGAAACAGGACAGAGTTTCCAGAAGCAAAAAGTTGGTCTCTCAACCAACTCATCTTCCACATGGCCACCAATGACAAACACTGGGAAGAGGAGGCCATATTTAGCAAATGGTGCTGGAAAAACTGGCTGACCACGTGCAGAAGAATGAAACTGGACCCCTACCAATCACCATATACAAAAATCAACTCAAAATGGATCCAGACCTAAATGTAAAACCTCAAATTATAAGAATGTAAATGTAAAACCTCAAATTATAAGAATCATAGAAGAAAACATAGGAAATACCCATAGGAAATACCCATAGGCAATAAATTCTTGACCAAATCTCCAAAAGTGAATGCCATAAAAGCCTAGATAGACAAATGGGACCTCATCAAACTGATAAACTTTTGCACAGCAAAAGAAACCATTAGGAGAGTAAAGAGACAACCCACAGAATGAGAGAAAAATACTTGCAAATTATGCAACTGACAAAGACCTGACATTCAAGAAAAAGTTTTTGGAAGAGAGTTTCCTGCTGTGTTTTGCAATATAAGGACATGTTGTTCCCCTCCCTGAAGGATACAGCATTCAAGCATGTGGTATCCGGTTCTTTGTTCCCTGGAAACAGAGAGACCAGGCCCTCACCTGTTGGTATCTTGATCTTGGATTTACCAGCCTGTAAGGATTCTAAGAGAATAAATTTTTATATTTTAAAAAATAAACCGATTAGTTTTAAATATCCTGTCATAGCAGCAGAAAACAGACTAAGATTTAATTTACCTATCACACAAATTAATGCAAAATGGATCTTAGACTTAAATTAAAATCCAAAGCATAAAACTCCTAGATGATGACTTTGGAGAAAACTCAGGTGACTTTGAATATGATGATGCCTTTTCAGATACACCACCAAAGATATGCGTGAAAGAAAGAACTGATAAGCTGTACTTTATTAAAATTAAAAGTTTCTGCTCTCCCTCTGCAAAAGACAATGGAAAGAGAATGAGAAGACAAGCCACCTACCGAGATTTTAAAAAAATATGCACAAAGAAACATCTGCTAAAGGATTATTTTTTAGAATATGCAAAAAAAAAAAAAAAAAACCTCTTAAAACCCAAGAATAAGAAAGCAAGCCACCCAACTGAAAAATGAGATTACAACCTTAACTGGCACTTACAACATTAACAACCAAGATATACAGATGACAAAAATAGCACATACAAAGATATTTCATATTATATGTTATCAGAGCTATATAAATTAAGTTATTAATGAGATATCTCTACATACTTTTTAAAATGCTCCAAACCTGGAACATTGACAATATCAACTGCTGATGAGTGAAACAAGAATTCTCATTCAATACGAGCAGGAATGCAAAATGATACCGCCACTTAGCAAGACATATTGTCAGGTTAATACAAAACTAGACATATTCTTACCATATGATCCCGCAATTGCATTCCTTGGTATTTACCCAAAAGAGTTTAAAATGTGTGTACCCACAAAAATCTGTACATGGATGCTTATATTGGCTTTATTTATAATTGTCAAAAATTGGAAGTAAACAAGATTTCCTTCACTAGATAAATGGATGTACTCTGACACATCCAGACAATGGAATATTAATCAGCACTAAATGAGAATTGAGGTAGCAAACCATAAAAATACATGAAACTTAACTGTATACTACAAAGTGAAACAAGACAATCTGGAAAAACTGCACACTGTAATAATTCTAACTATATGATGGTGGAAAAGAAAAAAAAAACTATGGAGACAGTAAAAGATCAATGGTTTCCAGGAGATGGGGTAAAAAGGAGGGGTGAATAGGTGAAGCACAAAGAATTGTTAAGGCAGTGAGAATACTCTGTATTATACGGTGATGATAGATACATGTCATTATGTATTTATACAAACTTGTAGCATGTATTACGCCGAGTGAACCCTAATGTAAATGATGGACATTGGGTGATAATGCTGTGTTGATGTGGGTTAACCAATTGTAACCAATGTACCATTTTTTAGGGGTGTTGATAGTGAGGGAAGTTATGCACTTGTGTTGGTGGGCAGTATATAAGAAATCTCTGTGAACCTATAACTTCCATTTAAAAAGTTTTTTTAAAAAATTGTAAGTAATATAATACAAATCTTTTTCTGATTTTCTTAAGAGTAAAACTTTCTACATTTAAGCTTTTTTGGATCTCAACAAAGAGTCAAATAATGAATGAGTATTAAATGATCATGTAGAAAAAAGGAAAAAAAATATAAGAATCGACTGCAAAGAACAAATAGGTACGCCAAGTAAAATCTTACGTACGTTTTTAAAAATTAATAATGAATTTTGTGTCATTTGATAAAATGAGTTTAGTGACTAATTATTCTGCAAGAGGGTCTGTAAAAACTGAATTCCTCAGTCAAATGTTTTATGAACTGAAACAAAATGTAACTGCTGTTTTTAAAAATCACAGTACACATCGGCAAATTAAATTCTTGAAAGTTATAGTAAATTAATCTTTTTTGTATGTGTACTCAAAATTTTGTCTTGTTAGACTACATAAATTTTTCTCAACTATCCCATTTTTAGTATCCCTTCAAATGTATATCACTTAAAACAAATCTGAGAAATGCTGCAATTATTGATGTAGCCTAAGATGGACAAATTTAAAAAAATTGTTGTTTGTGTAGAATAAAAAGTGAGGAATTTGTGCAAAAATTTAGAGGTATGTTTAGAAGTAGAACACCACGTATCCAAAAACAAAACAAGAAAAAAATTAAAACTAATAATAAATATAATTAGCTGATAATTCAAAAGTCTCAGTGAAATAGTTAAAATTACTTTTGAGAAAGTGTCAATAGATGAAAAATATTCAACTTCCTGAATAATAGAAAGAATGGTTAAACAATAAAAAAATTCATAAATATGGAATTTTAGTATAAAATGCAAGTCACTTATATAAATAAAATTAAGAAAAACAGTTGATATATTTATATTAAAGTTATTTAAATTATAATGAAATAATTGAATACATTTAAGTCAATATATTTTATATATGTATAGTTTATAAGATATAAACATATATTTTATATCACTTACCAAGGCTGATGTAGATGATGTAGATTATAATAGGAAATATAGTTCACTTGAAAGAGAAAATAGAACAATTTTCTTCACAAGAGAATAGGTGCTGTCTAAAGATGGATATCCTCATTTTTTTTAATCAAATGATGAGTTCTGATTATTGGGAAATAAGATAATTTTTAAAGTAGGTAATGCCATCAAAGATAAAACTGATGTCACAGATCATCATTTCGAGTCATTATTGAGATGTTTATGAATGGTAAACTGTAGCTATATAGGAAATTCAACTTCATTTATCTTATAATTTGGCAACTAAGTTTATCTTGTGCTCAAGAAACATTGAAATGTTACAATTCCTTGGTCCAGATAATCAAAAGAATTCTTCATTGGGGACATTAAAATAAATGTAAGTGAAATTTTGCCAGGCTCGGTGGCTCAGCCTGTAATCCTGCACCTTGGGAGGCTGAGGTGAGTGGATTGTCTGAGCCTGCGGGTTCGAGACCCGCCTGGGCAACTTGGTGAGACCTCATCTCTACAATAAATCAAAAAAAATTAGCCGGGTGTGGTAGCGCGTGCCTGTAGTTCCAGCCACTTGGAAGGCTGAGGCGGAAGGATCGCCGGAGCCCAGCAGGTTGAGGCTGCGGTGGCTGGGAGCAGCCACTGCACTCCAGTCCAGGCGACAGAGTGAGACTCCAACTCAAAAAAAAAAAAAAAAGTAAAATTTTAACATGTACATGTTAGAAACAGAATATCAAAATGAAATTTCTTAAAGTGTATTAAATATTATTAAGCATGCAATTATACAATATCTCACGTGTCCCAAATATCAATGGCTTTTGCTCCCACTGAATCAATTATATATTTTATATATTATAAATACATATAAATATACGGTTGACCCTTGAACAGCACAGATTTGAGCTGCATGGGTCCAATTAGATTTTCTTCTGCCCAGGCATCCCTAAGTTAGCAAGACCAAGCTCTTCCTTTCCTTCTCTGCCTCAACCCACTCAAAATGAAGAAGATGAGACTAAAGATCTTTATGATGATCCACTTCCAATTAATGAATATTAATTTCTATTCCTTTTGATTTTCCTAATAATGTTTGTTTTCTCTAGCTTACTGTCTTTTAAGACTACAGTATATAATATACATACAGTACAACATATGTTTTAATGATGATTTATGTTATAGGTAAGCCTTCCAGTCACCAGCAGGCTATTGTTAGATTAGATTTATCCCAAATCTGCCTCCTTGTATATTTTGGACCTAGATGTTTCTCTGGAACCTTTCACATAGTAAACTGTAACTTAACTGGATGGGTAAACAGATTAAACTACTCTTGTGCCAATCATCAAGTTTTGACCAAAGGCAGCTGATTATTCAAGCAAGGTTCAAAAAGCCTAACGCTGAGCTGTAACCATTTCAGTTGTTGCTCACCTCATTTCCATTTTTGAGGGTCACTTTTCCTGTTCATAAATCTTCTTCCACCACGTGGTGGCAATGGGGTGTCTGTGAGCCTACTCTGGTTTGGGAGGCTAACTGATACATGAATCTTTTTTGCTCAATAACAGTCTGTTAAGTTTATCTTAGCGTTTTTCTTTTTCCACTATGGGTAGAAAAAATTTTGGGGAATCAAATGTTATGTTTTCAACTGTGTGGGAGTCGGCTCTCCTAACCCCCATGTTGATCAAATTTCAACTGTAAGCCTGAAAGCCCTCTATAGATATTTGCTTCTACTAAACCTATTATCTTATGTCCTCAGTGGAGACTGTGGTTCATTCATTATGGAAATATTTTCAGCTTGAAGACCACCTGTTTCTGCATCATCCCTGAGCATTAGAAATGTTAGCAGGGGACGGCACTTAGATGGTTCTGTCCCTGATCTAACTTTCATTACTAAGTTCTGGATCAAGGAGTTCCTCTCTGGAGAATTATGCATCATTTAACAGATCATTGCTTCTGCAATCACAGACTCACCAAGTACAGTCATTATACTTCCTTCTGGAGTAATATCCCTTCTCCATTAAGATTTGACTTCTGCCCTGGAGACTGGAGAACTAGTAACTCTGCCACAGGATCAGCAAATTAACCTCAAATTGCTTTTCAACACTAGGTTAAGATACTCTCCCCTGAAAGCCTTCTTTGCTCAGAGGTTGAAAAGAAATTCTAGCTGTCCACTAATATCTTTTCATAAAGCACAAAATAAGTGATATCAAATCATTAGCTCAGGGTCACATTCTGGTTAATGTCCTTCATTGACTGTTAACTCAAGGTGAAACAGAATTTTATTTCTGGAAACTGTTATTATGTCTTTGGTATCTGCCTTCATTTCCCCAGAGTGTCTGAATTGGAAGGTCAGAACTTAGGTCATTGATCTTGTTAAAGAGGGCCACTGAAAAATGGCAATTTAAATATACATATATATCTTATTTGTAAAAGACAATATTTTTACAACATTGATATCTTGTGCTTGAATATATGTGTTAAATTTGCTAGTATAGCAGCCCTTGACCCTATTAATCAGGTGATGTCAATTTTCTGATTCTAATACTATTGCTCACTTGAGGAAGGTTGACTATTTCCATATAGTTTGACATCTAGTGATTTTGAAAACAGTGGATGTAATTAAATCATAGGGGAGAGTTTTCTGTATTCCTTTCTAGTGGTTGTATGTATATATAATATTAATTGTAGTAATTTAGTCAAATTCTAAAGTCAATAATTAAAAGAAATTTAACTAATAACACAATCTTGTAGACAGCATTATTCTTAGCTTCGTCATATATGTGGTTTTTTCTTTATGTGCCAATAGTCATATGCTTAACATTTTTATTTTTGAAAAAATGTGATAAATGATTGTGTGTAGAATTACAAACTAAACTTTGAATATTACTTGACTATTTCCTTTTCTTCCAACATGCTCTTTTTTCTTCTGTCCATTATGCCTCTGTTATAACCAATATTAAGCAATATTTTCTTCAAAAATATGTTCCTATCTGATTCTGCTTGTGAAGTTGATCTATATATTTACCAAAATAATGTTCGGTATTTAATTTTAAAATCTTTATTAATCATTTGCATCACTTAACATATATACATACATTCACAAACGAATGTACATACAGTGACTTTTCATTTCTTATCAATTTGAAATTCTTTATACTGTTACTGATAGTCTGACATAAACCTTCACTTCACATTCCTATGTGATATACACATGCCCTCACCCTCTTCCTGATAAACAGGAAGAGTTTAAAATCCTCTCTTTCTTTTACTGGTGTTTAAACCTCTATTTTAATTTAATAACTTGGTCTGGAATGCTTTTTCCTGAATTTTGAAGGGCACATTCAATGAAACTATTTTCTTGAGAAAGACCCCAAATGCTATCCTCCTTTCTTAAGACATTAATTGAAATTTTAGTTATTATTTAATGCCACTTTTCATAGTCTATTTTGTATATTAATTATTATTATGTAGACTTAATATTTTTCTTTACTTGTTCACTGTTGTAGATAAGGTTTCATCTTATTATAATTTTGTATTCTAGTTTATAGTCTTCCTATTACTTAATATAATAGGAGTTATTTACTAAAAATCCCTTGAATTAATAAATAAAATCTCTTTATTTTAATTAAAGTCATATAACATTTTATTTTGTAAGAAAGTAGAACCCTCTTACAATGAGAATGTCTACATAAATCTATTGATTTCTATTTCTATGAGATTATTTTGCCACCGATTTTATATTTAGAGTTTGGTTTTGCCAA
Source organism: Tarsius wallacei (assembly GCA_963574415.1). Classification (NCBI taxonomy): domain Eukaryota; kingdom Metazoa; phylum Chordata; class Mammalia; order Primates; family Tarsiidae; genus Tarsius; species Tarsius wallacei. The sequence goes on along the minus strand of CAUYQG010059870.1, from coordinate 291 downwards.
CAATGCCTGTAAAGGCATCTTCTAACATTGAGTTCTACATTATCTCATTCTAAATTGATATCACTCGCTGATGAACAAGGATTTTGAGAGCTGAAATATGTGAATGTAGATTTGAGAAAAGAGGCAAAGTATTCAAGGAATGTTTCTTGCTTTAATGAAGTATAAGCCAAATTGATTTGTTATGACTTAGAAGACTAAGTTGAATCCTAGGACAAGAATGCATAAGACATTTTAAGGTTTTTATTCAATTGACACTGTTGATATAAAAATACATATCTATGATGGAAAGCA
>CAUYQG010059864.1:0-10735 GCA_963574415.1 Tarsius wallacei | reverse complement strand
GTCTAAGCTGATCTTCTGAATTTTAAATTTGTATAGGTTGTTTTCTTTCTAAAAGTTTTTTTGAGACCATTATTTATTATGCAAGGTCCCTTTTGTGGTTTCTTGTTCTCTAGAGATAGATCAATTTGACTTTTATTTTTCTTTAAAAATAGTAAGCATCTGGTCAGAGACCACTGTCGAAGATATATTTAATTTTTCATTTATTGAAATGTCATGTGTAGTATAATAATTGGTCAATTTTTATGATTTTTTTTTTTTTTTTTAGGTGGCGTAAAACACCGTTGCCCAGACTGGAATGCAGTGGCCGCTCCCGGCCACCACAGCCTCGACCTGCTGGGCTCCAGCGATCCTTCCACCTCAGCCTTCCAAGTAGCTAGAACTACAGGTGCATGCTACAATGCCCAGCTGATTTTTTATTTATTGTAGAGATGAGGTCTCCCCAAGTTGCCCAGGCGGGTCACGAACCCATGGGCTCAGGCAATCCACTCACCTCAGCCTCCCAAGGCGCGGGATTACAGGCTGAGCCACCGAGCCCGGCAAGCTTTGGATCTTACAGACCACCCTCCTTGTCATTTCTAGGTAAGCGAGAAGTTTCAGTTCATTTCTGAAGTGTTGGCTGGGCTCCTTGGCTCACGCCTGTCATCCCAGCACTTAGGGAGGCCGAGGCGGGAGGATCCCTGGAGCCCAGGAGTTTGAGACCCGCCTGGGCAACATAGCGAGACCTCATCTCTACGCAAACAAACAAGCAAATAAATAAATAAATTCTGAAATGTAAATTTCTCTTTCACTCTTTCTCCTTGTTCTCTCCCTCCGAGGAGGAGGAATCAAGAAAACCATCAGGATCATTTCCTAGGAAAGATGCCACATCAGCCCCGCTGCAGCTGCAGGTTCACCTCATCTCTGCTTCTTGGCAGAAGGTGAACTGACCTGTTCATTGACAGTGCCCCTTGTACCCCCTTAGGGATTGGATGGATGCCCCCCTACTGCCCGCCTTGCCTGCGAAGGGTCCTGTCTTGTTCTTCTCTTTTGGCCTTCATCTCCATAGAAAGCTTGGGGGCATGTGGGAGAATTCTTAGACCTAGAATCCAGTAGTGTGTCCCGGGCAGTGAAGTGACCAAATGGTGCTTTTTCGTAATGAGGGGGAAAAGTGGATTTTTTTTTCTTCCAGCTTTTGCCTCCATGCCTGTGATCCATCCACTGGCATCTGGACTCAGCTCATGGCTCTCCCTCTCTCTCTGGGCCCCTGCTGCATTTGGTGCTTCCAAAGATCTTACACTTTCATTTCACGTTCATATAATTCAACCATTCCCATAGGGATAAATATGAAAGGTGTTCTGGCTATGCAAACACGCACCATGCTCCCAGTGTAGGGATGTCTTGGTCACAGGAAGAATCTTTTGGCCAAGTCACAGGCACTTCTCATTTTCCAGGCTTGAGGCTTTTTGCGCCTATGTGTGTACTTGGGTTAAAGGTCATTTTTTCTTAGTCTGGGCTCGGTGGTTCAGCCTGTAATCCCAGCACTTTGGGAGACCGAGGAGAGTGGATTGCCTGAGCCCGCGGCTTTGAGACCAGCCTGGGCAACTTGGCAAGACCTCATCTCTACAACAAATCAAAAAATTATCTGGGCGTGGTAGTGCATGCTTGTAGTTCCAGCTACTTGGAAGGGTAAGGCGGAAGGATCACCAGAGCCCAGCAGGTCGATGCTGGGAATGCCTGAAACAAAACAGTCATTTGGCCTTTAAAAAAAATTATTTCTAAGTGCTTTACCAAAGTTATTGATTTTTAGGTGTTTTTTAGCCTGTAAATAAATGTGTGGATGCCTTTGTTATCAGAAAATATTATCAAAAATATTTTAAATGATAATGACCATCCATGTTAAAATAGCAGACAAGAGTCATCATTTATTTGAAGAAATTTCAGGATGGGAACAGTGACTCATTTCTGTAATCCCAGTGTTTGGGGAGGCCGAGGTGGGAGGATCACTTGAAGTCAAGAGTTTGAGACCACCCTGGGAAACACAGGGAGACCGCCCTCTCTACAAAAAATTTAAAAATTAACCAGGCACATTGGTAGTCCCAGCTACTCGGGAGGTTAAGGTAGGAGGATCCCTTGCACCCAGGAGTTGGAAGCCTTGGTGTTATGATTGCATCACTGCACTCCAGTTTGGGCAACACAGCCAGATCCTGTCAGGAAAAAAAAAAAGTAAATATATATATGTACACAAAAGAGGGGGGCAGGGGGAATTTCATGTGAGGCTTTTGGGTCTCAGACACAGGATAGAGGCTCTTTCTGCCTAATCAGATCAAATGTCTCATCCACACAGCAACAATATGAACAGAATATTTGATCCAATCTACCCGTTGGCTTTGAAATCATGTGATTCCTTTAAAAAAGTTACAATGTGGGAATATTCACATGATTTCAAAATGTGTACGTTGCGTCATGTCAAATTCACAAGATTACAACACATGCAAGGCAAACTCTCTGGGAAGTTGGCCTATTCTTGGGCTTCATTCTCACTCATGCTGCTCTTGCTTTGTGGCCCCTGACAGTTGCAAAAAGACAGAATAAGCAAGTCAAGTATTCTAGGGGCTTCAGGTGTGGATTCAGGCTTCTTTATGGACGTTTTTCCTCCCCAGATGGAGGCTGCCTCTTTCTTTCCTGCCCCTCGGATCCCTTTGCATTCTCCTCCAGAACCAGCCTGGCTTCCTTCAAACCCCTTTTCTTATTCAGGCCCTCAAGGAAATCCTTCTTTTTAACTCCATTGGCTAAGGTCTGAACAACAGGACTTAGCCCTGCATGTGGTGTGCTGTTCACAAATGTTGTCTGTGTGTCTGTAAATCATGCCTCCCTGGGTTATAAACTCTGTAAAGGCAAGAATGATGGAGGTGATAAGTGAAATGTTCCTTGCCTCTGACCATTCATTATAATTCAAACTCTGTACTATCGATATTTGGGGCTGGATAATGTCTTATTTGGAAGGGGATGTCCTTTGCATTGTAGAATATTTGGCAGTATCCGTGACCTCTACTCACTAGATGCCAACAACGCTCTTCCCCCACCATAGTCATGGCAACCCAGACTGCCTCCAAGACACTGCCCCTTGGAAACAAACAAATAAAAATGCCCCCAATACAAATTGAATGGAGCTGGAGACCGTCATACTGAGTGATCTATTACAGAAACAAAGAACTGAATACCAAATGTTCTCACTCATAAGTGGGACCTGAACAGTAATCACATTAGCCTAAGTGAGGGATCCGCAGTCACTGGGCACTGCCAGGGGAAGGGCTGGGAGGAGGGGATGGGGGAAGGGGGCACATAGCATCACAAAGGGTACCTGGTCTTAAACCAGGGGAGGTAAGGACAGTAGAAGGTCTAAACTTTACCTGAACACAGCCTGATTGAGTAGCTAATAATTGTGTAGCCTGTGTAGCTTGTAATTCCAGCTCTTTGGTAGGCCAAGGTGGAAAGACTGCTTGAGCCCAGGAGTCCAAGACCAGTTTGAGCAATACAGCAAGGTCTCATCTCTATATAAATTTTTTTTTAAGTTGGAGTCTCACTCAGTCACCCAGCCTGGCCTCAACCTGCTGGGCTCCAGTGATCCTTCCGCCTCAGCCTTCCAAGTAGCTGGAACTACAGGCGCACGCTACCACGCCTGGCTAATTTTTTGATTTTTATTGTAGAAATGAGATCTCGCCAAGTTGCCCAGGCAGGTCTCGAACCAGCGGACTCAGGCAATCCACTCACCTCGGACTCCCAAAGCACGGGATTATAGGCTGAGCCACTGAGCCCGGTCTATAAAAATTCTTAAAAATTAGCCAGATGTGGTGGTGTACGCCTGTAGTCCTAGCTACTCATGAGACTGAGGTGGGAGGATCGCCTGAGCCCAGAATGTAGAGGCTGCAGTGAGCTGTGATGTACTCTACATCTCTATAATCAAAAAAAACCCTCAAAAAAATGCCCCCAGTTGGAAACTATTGATCTACAGATTAGTTCATAACTAACCATAAAGTGGCAGAAATCATTATAGATGTATGAGGTGATTCAGAACCAAAAAAAAAAAAATTGGAGAAAACCAATAGTATTGAAATGTGCATTTGACAGCTAGCGAGACCAGACTCAATTCTAATTTTCAGGAGTTAAAATTGTATAATGTTAGCATAAGTTGCTAAAACTTAATCTTGTTATTCAATGACACAGAACTAGGTAATAACTTAATTCGACATTGAATTTTCTTTGAACTGCTCTGGGACCAGGTATCTTAAAATGTTAGTAGAAACAAGAAAATTCAATGAGGAAAAAAATAGTCAAGATATTGATAGTCTTATAGTCTCCTGTTGTTGGTTTTGAATGCTTAATAAATAAAATGTAGAATTCTTCACATTCTTCATACTTTGTGTTTCTTTTATTGTCTGACGCCCTGCCTGATGCCTGAGTTAATAGATGCTCAATAAATATTCATTAAATAAATTAAATAAATATGGGATGGGAGCTTATGCAAATTAGTTTGTTTTGCATCTAATTTGAATACAGGTCCTCAGGTGGCATGGGAAATGAAAAAAGGATGAATTAGGATGCTCCCAGATCCCTGAAAATTTTGGGCATATTCCTTAGGAAGACAACTGGGTGCCTCCAGAGAAACCTGAAAGAGATCCCTGGCAATGAAATCCATACAAGGCAGAGTGACTAATTCTACAGGCCTGGGATCTCAGTAAACCCAGAAAGAAAGCTCTTAGGCTGGGCGCAATGGCTCATGCTTGTAATCCCAGCACTTTGGGAGGCCAAAGTGGGAAGATCACTTGAGCCCAGAAGTCCGAGATCAGCTTGGACACAGCAAGATCTCATCTCTATATTAAAAAAATTTAAAAAATTAGCCAGGTGTAGTGGTGCATACCTGTAGTCTCAGCTACTTAGGAGACTGAGGTGGGAGGATCGCCTGAGCCCAGGATGTAGAGGCTGCAGTGAGGCGTAATTGTGCCATTGCACTCTAGCCTGGGTGACAGAGTAGACCCTGGCTCATAAAAGAGAGTAGGAGGAGGGGAAGGAGAAGGAGGTGAGGAAGAGGAGGAGGAGGAGGAGGAAGATGAGAACAAGGAGGAAGAAGAGGAGGAGGAAGAAGAAGGAGATGAAAAGAAAGAAGAAGCCTATTTTTAAGGAAAGGATTTAGGTGTGACCGGAGTGAATGACCCTTCCAGAAATCACAGTAGGCACCAAAGGCAAATCCTGAGGTCGTCCTTGGAGGTCATTCAGTTGTTCCGTGAAGTGATTAACTGGCTTGGAGGTGGTGGTCTTTGTTGGAGACAAACCTTCTGCTGGTTGTCTGAGCAGTTCTTCTCTGGGAACTGCCCAGCCTCCTGGGACAGAGACTGTTTACCAAGACCCACTTTCTCTTCCTCCTGGGTTCACGTCTTGACCATTATTTCCCAGCTTTCCTTTCAGTCAAGTGTGGCTGCCTGATTGAGTTCCAGCCCTTGAGCAGAAGTGATGTGTGTGAAACTTTCAGGTCTGGCCCCTAAAGACCTCAGCGCGTACTTCTCTGTGCTACTTTCTCCTTCTGGCTCTTTAAGATGGAGATAATCATAAGAGTGTGGGGGGGTGGCACACATTTTGATATTATCAGCATCCCAAAATTACTGAGTTATACTTGATATAGATCAAGAATAACTTTCTTGATGTTTTACATGAAGCAAAAACATGCTTCTATGGATTTTGAGCCATTCTACATTTTGGGGACTTTTTGTTACAGCAGCAAGTGTTATGTTAACTGATACACCCATCTAGTAGTCATTTTGCACAAAGTCACAAACACTGTTTGGATTAGGATTGGAAATCCTGGGCTAATAAATCTCTTCCCTGGGCTTTAGAATTAGGCCTGAGAAAGTTAATCTTTCGAGTTACAGACAGCCACAGGATCTTCTATGAGAAGTAAGCAGCAGCTAAATCAATCTGCCAGAAGACAGAAGACAGACTTTGAACCAGCTGAAAAAGTGTATTGAGTGTTATGAAAGAGAAATGTGCCATGGAAGCATGAATAGGGGACCCCAATCTAGTTTCAGAGAAAAATCAAGCACAGATGTCCTAAAGTAAAAAAAAAATTGTATTTAAGTTCCATATCTCTGAGGTCAGGCATACTGAAAACCACGGTCCCACCTACAGAACTTACGTGACTTTGGGCAAGTGGCTTCGCCTTTATGAGTTTTCATTCTCTCATCCATAAAGCAGACCTAATAACTGTGACGGGTGTTCCCTTTCTCTCCAGATCTGCTTCCTCTCTTTCTTCTCTCTGCAGGTGTCTTGAGACACTGAGTCATGCGGGCAAGAAGCCTAGTAGGTTTCTGTCTGGGAAACACTGTCTTGAGCAATAAATACGTTTAATGATCTCTCATGACAAAAAACACGGTGGACGGTCTAGGGCTGGTGAAGCATCTTTGGCCATCAAAGGCACAATTATCATCCATCTTTTTCCTTTATCAGCCTCTGTGTCTTGAAGACAGCTGGAGAAACTTCTGGCATCTTGTCTGTTTTCTGGGGGTGGAAGAGGGAACCTACTGTAATGGCTTTTAAAAAGATTTTTACAACCTTCGCAGGGGGCTGCTGGGGTGTGGGTGCTGGGGATGCAATGGGACGCACAAGGCTGGCAGGCGTGGGAGTGGAGGGCGTGAGACAGGGGGCCTCCTCCAAGTGGACACACGCGAACGCCATTGAGGAAGGCCAGAGCAGCAAATGGATCTCTCATGGAAGTGTGTGTTGGTTCGGTGGAGTCAGCCGTGAATGCAGAAAGACAGTGTGGGGATTTCTGAAAGAACTAGAACTTGTCCTTCCATATGACCCAGCAATTCCCCTATTGGGAGTATACCCGGAGGAACTCAAGTTATTCTACCAAAAGATTCCTGCTCTCGCATGTTTGTTACAGCTTTATTCACAATAGCAAAAACATGAAGCCAACCATGCTGCCCATCTAAGCTGGACTGAATTTAAAAATGTGGTATATATACACAATGGAATATTATGCAGCCATAAAGAAGGACAAACATTTGGACTTCGCAGCAACTTGGATAGATTTAGAGTCAATCATACTCAGTGCTCTATCACAGAAACAAAGAACAGAGTACCATATGTTCTCACTCATAAGCAGACCTTGAACAATTATCATAATACTATAAGAAAGGTATTGGCAGTAGTTGGAAACTGTCAGGGGAGGGAGGGGCACACCTCATCAACATAATCAACATTTGCATACCTAACCTTGAATTGTACCCCACATCTTTATAATAAAAAATGAGAAAAAAAAAAACAAAAGAAAAGTAAGGACTTTGAATGCCATCGCAAAGAACATCCTGGTTTAGCCAGACCTCTCTGAGAGACGTGGATATCACAGGATGAAGGTGAAAGTATAATCTACAGTTCTCTATTACACAGCTTTAGTCATCTTCTCCGGTCAGAACAATAACAACCTTTCAGTTTTACATGGTCATGGAGAATGTTTCCAAGAAGAAAAAGACTTTGGAACAGAGATGCAGTCACTTCCTTTGCTTGGTCTTACTGGCCACTGCTGTCCTCATGGTGAAGTCTGGTCTGTACTTTTCCCACAGACAGAGGCTAGTCTGTTTTCAGTGGAATTAATTAATGAACTGGGAAAATTCAACCACAAGGTATGAGCTTACAATGTGACTTAGGGTCGGTTCACATTTTGCTTTTTCAGTTATAAAATAAAAATTTCTGCTCAAAAGAAATTTTTTTTGACTATTATTTTTAGAGACAGGGTCTCTGTCGCTCCTCTGCTGCCCAGGCTGGAGTGTATTAATGTGATCGTAGCTCACTGCAGCCTCAGCCTCCTGGGCTGAAGTGATTCTCCTACCTCAGCCTCCTGAGGAGTTGGGACTACAGGTGTGTGCCCTCATTCCTGGCTGATTTTATTGTTAATTTTTATAGAGATGGGGTCTTGCTATGGTGCCCAGCCTGGTCTTAAACTTCTAGTCTCAAGCGATCCTCCTGCCGCAGCCTCCATAAGTGCTGGGATTGCAGGCGTGAACTATCGCACCTGGCTGCAATAGCCTTTTTATTGGTCTCTTTTTGGGGAAGAAGGAGAGAGAGGGAGCGAGAGAGAGGAGAAAAGAAAGGAAAAAAAGGAGCGAGGGAGGAAGGGAAAGAAAGAAAGAAGGGAAGGAAGGAAAGAAGGAAGGAAGGAAGGAAGAGAAAGAGAAAGGCAAATGAAGGGAGGGAGGGAGAAAAGGAAGAAAGAAAGGGAGGAATAGGAAAGACGTCACCTTTGCAATTTTAAAATTTAACATTCTCAACACTCCATCACCTTTCCCTGCTTTATGATTCTTGACTATCTGATATATTGCGCATTTTATTGACTATTTTCTTTGCTTTTTGTGTTATTCCCCAGGAATGTAAACCCCATGAGAGCAGGAATTTTCATCTGTTTTATTCACTGCTGTATGCCCAGCCCCTAGAATCATGTCTGGTACACAATAGCTGCTCAGTAAATATTATGGTGTGTGACAATCTTGTTCATTGGTTTTCCTGTTCCTGACTTAGTTGCTGGGCTTCCCACAGCCACTCTCTGGCTTGGTTATCATTCCCGCATCCACTCCTCCTAACATTTGTGCTTACACAAAGATGTGTCCTTATTGAAAGGACAAAAAGCCCACGTGGAGTTACCCCGGCCACTGCAGGCCGGCGGCTTGGCGCTGGCTCATATTTTTGGTTCCAGTCATCTATGGTTTTCCCAAGAATGCTTTTCTACTCCAGCCGTCCTGCTACCTCACCCATGAGCAACACACTCACAGCTGAATGTCTGTTTGCTCCCTACATCCAAGGACGTTTAAAGCTTAATGTTTGGGTCTTGAAACTTTGTGTTACAGACCTTGGGCTAATTTCCCTGTCTATGTAAGCAATTACCTAAAACTCTGGCTGCTGCCATCCTAAACTGCTAATCGCCATGGCAATGACCACTCCCTTCCCACTGTTACATTTCACAGAAATGCCTTTGGAAACTGATCAATTCCCATGCCCAGCCTCGTTATAAAAACACCCCGCTTAGGCCAGGTTTGGAGACTCAGCTTGTAATCCCAGCACTTTGGGAGGTGGAGGCGAGTGGATTGCCTGAGCCTACCGGTTCGAGACCCACCTGGGCAACTTGGAGGGATCTCATCTCTACAATAAATCAAAAATTACCCAGACATGGTAGCACGTACCTGTAGTTCTGGCTACTTGGAAGGCTGAAGCAGAAGGATCACTGGAGCCCAGGTCGAGGTTGTGGTGGCCGGGAGCATGCCACTGCACTCCAGTCTGGGCAACAGAGTGAGACTCCAAATCAAAAAAAAAAACCAACCCACCAGCTTCAAACTTCAATGCCAAACATTCCTTCAGCGTCTGGCTCCCTCTCCAGTATTGGAGAGGTGAATCCACCCTTTCTTCTCTGATCTCCCTTCTCAGCAAACTTTTCCTTTTAACCAACTGTTTGTGCAATTCTTTGCATCTTTCCTGCAACACCAGCACACTAATCAAACACTTATAGAAAAGACAGAAAACCCACCCACATCTGCAGTTAGGAGATGTCATTGCTAGTGTGTCAGGACACCTTGAACCAAAAAATGCCACGTCTTCCTCCCCACTGGCCACAGCCAGCCACCCCAGTGTAGACACCTGACTTACAAGGGGGTCAATCTGTCCACATCCCCCCTCTCCCACCACCCAACCAGATTGTCTTTTTAAAGCATTTGAACTAAGAGACTTGGAGAACAGATGAGTGAGGTCCCTTTGGGGTGGCTGATATGGGCCCTGTTGGACAGCTAGAGAAACTCGGTGCAGAGAAAAGAGGACAGATCCAAGGTGCAGGGGGAAAGAAAACTATAGCTACACGATTCTATCGTCCATCTGCATAACTCATCATCCAGCAATCACAACATCAGTGCTGTGTGCTTGGCAAAGTGCTACAAAATAAATGGAATCATGGTGTTTAACTCTGCAGCTTAGCAATCAAAGGGATTCACGGAGGCAGAAGGGGAGAGGAATTCTACTAGACCTTGGGCAAGTCACTCAACGCCCACTCAACCTCCCCCTCCTGCCATGATGTCTGAAATTTCTAGAATCTTGGTCATTCTGTTTGAGATAGTGATGTGTTTCCCCAGTGTCGGTGTTCACCCCCAACTTATCACTTATGAAATAGAAGGGACATTTACTCTCTAGCCCAAAGTATGGCATTAACTTAATGTAGTGTGTCTCAGGAGAAGGTCCATTTACCAGCAAGGAGTTGAGGTTGGTGCAAGGTTGTCTCTGCTGGGGTGAGGTCAGTCAGGGAATGTGTTGTTTGTAGTTCTATCAAGAGGTGAGCCCTTAGAGACCAAGGAATTGAGAAATGAGGAAGTTTGATATTTCTACAGGCAGGGTTAGGGTTGGGGCTAGAAAACCCATTTCAAAGTAGTATCTGAATGGCAGAAGGATGACGAAAAGGGGAAATGACGTCACTTAACAGATCAAATCTGCAATAAAAATCAAAATATTAGCCAGGCATGATGGTGCACACATATAGTACCAGCTACTTGGAGGGTGAGGCAGAAGGTTTGCCTGAGCTCAGTAGGTTGAGGCTGTGGTGGCCGTAAGAGTGCCACTGCATTCCAGCCTGGGCAACAGAGTTATGAACCTAATCAGAAAAAAAAGAAAGAATGAATGATTTGGCTGGAATTTATATCAAAAAACTGAATCCCAATTAATTCATTAAGTT